>ML058561.1:0-106889 GCA_003013855.2 Liriodendron chinense | reverse complement strand
CACTATATATCGTTGTGCAATGTGGGAATGAATGATTGTTATATGTTAAACTTATGAACTTGCTCAGTCAATCATGAAACCACCCCCCCCCCCCCCCCCCCCCCCCCCGGGACCTTAGGCATATCTCTAAGTATCTCTAAAAGTGGTAAAACCACAAATTCATTTGTTATCAAAGCGGGTTCCTCCATTCAGGTTTAACAACTCGGAGTGAGATCCTAAGAGAGCTTGAAAATATGTATAAAGAGGACTTAACATCGGTTTTCAAATCTCCCTTCTTCGATGGGTCAAATTATCCATATTGGAAGGCCCGAATGTGCATCTTTTTACAATCCCTTGATCCCCTTGTATGAGACATGGTTGAAAGTGCGTGGAAAACTCCAATGGACACCATAAGAAAGAAAGGTGAACCTGATGTCCTCAAACCAAGAGAGAAGGTTATGTGGACTGACTTTGATAGAACTCAATGTGCCTATAATGCTAAAGGTCTGAATGTTATTTATTGCTCAGTTTCTAAAGATGAATTTAGTCGCATTCAAAATTGCCAAACTAGTAAACAAGCATGTGATATTCTTGAAGTTACTCAAGAAGGAACAAGTGTTGTTAAATGCTCAAAACTCCAACTCTTCAATACACAATTTGAGAACATAAGAATAGAGGAGCATGAGACAATTATGAAATTCTTTTCCAGATTGAGTAAAATCATAAATGACATATGTGGTTTAAGGGAACCAATATCAGACAGTAAGCCATGTAGAAAAATTCTGAGATCATTACCAAAACATTTCTCTACCAAAGTTGTGACCTTAGAAGAATGTAGGGACCTAGACACCATGAAGGTAGAAGAATTATTAGGGTCCCTTCAAACCCATGAATTGCATTTTAGAACACCTGTCAAATCCAAAAATGTTGCTTTAAAGACTTCTCATCAAAAGCATGAATCTGATCATAACGATGAGGAAGAGATAGAAATGGAAGAAATGGCTCTAAGGGCCATGAAATTTAGAAAATTCTTTAAATCTAGAGAAAACACATCTAGAAGGAAACTCTATCAAAAGGGTAAATCTTTTAACTCAAGAAACAAGAAAGGAAAATTCTACAAGAAGTCAAAAGATCCTCAATGTTTCAAGTGTAAAGGATATGGTCACATCGCCTCTGAATGTACTGACAAAAAGGCCAAGAAAAGGCAATGGTTGTTATATGGGATAATACTGAAGGATCTGATTTAAAATTAGACTCATCCCAAAGTAATGAGGAACAAGGCTCAATCAAAATTTTAATGGCATCCATCACTAAAATTATGCCCTTTAAGAAAAATACTGGAGACGAGGATGATCATGAATCCTCTAGCACTAATTATGTATCCTCCAATTATGAAGAGGATGATATGGAAGATGAGGAAAATGAAAAGGAAGGCTTACAAGAAACCTACAATCTCTTGTTCCACCAAATCATTCTTCTTACCAAGAAACTGAATGAAACAACGAAAGAAAAGAATGACTTGGTAGACCAAGTACAAGTGTTAAAAGGTGAAAATGCGCACTACACACAAAAAGACTTTGAATGGGAAAGAAAGCATGCTACAGCTCAATAAAAATCAAAGAGCTAGAAGAGGAACTCGAAAAGGTAAAATCAATCAACCATGGTCTGAACCTCAAAATTAATCAGGAATCCCTTCTCAAAGAAAGATTTGCTTAAGGCTCCAATAAATTAGTAAACTTATTGAGTTCAAGTATGTCATCTAGGAATATGAGAGGATTAGGATATGATAGTCATTCTCAAGTCCAAAATCTAGATTCCCTAGAAATAAGTAAGGAAAAAGGAGCATTAGGGAGCAAGAAGAAAAGGTCACCCATTTGTCATTCATGTGGGGATATTGGGCACATGAAGTTTGAGTGCTTAGCACTTAAGAATCTGGTCAGGGAGCTGTGGCACCAACGACTCGGTCATGTACACTATAGAAATCTATCCAAGTTGATTTGGAAAAACCTGGTGAGAGGGTTGCCTAAGATTGGCAAAAGACTAAAGGTTGTATGTAGCGAGTACCGAAAAGGTAAACAAATTAAGATTGCATATAAAAAGACCTCAAATCTAGCCACATCTAAACCCTTTAAACTATTACATATGGACCTGGTTGGTCCTACTAGGGTTTTAAGTTAATTCGGGAAACGATACTTCTTTGTTATCGTCGATGATTATTTTAGATTCACCTGGGTTGCCTTCCTACTGGAAAAATCTGACACATTTGAAGAATTCAAAAAGTTGATAAAGCGACTTCATAATAAGAAAGGTTACAAGGTTACTAGAATTCGGAGTGATCACGGCGATGAGTTTGAAGATCAATGTTTTAACAAACTATGTGATGAGCTAGGAATCCGCCATGAGTTTTCAGCACCCAAAACACCTCAACAAAATGGGGTTGCTGAAAGGAAAAATAGGATGTTGTTGGAAATGGTCATAGTCATGCTTAATAGTAAAAACCTTGCAAAATATCTGTGGGCCACAATTAACACTACCTGCTATATCATTGTGGATGCTCGCCACTCTGCTCTCCTGAATTCTCCCTTCCTTTCGGAAGAGGAGGTGCGTGCGCGCGAATCGCCGTTTGTGCCACTAGCTCGCCTCGTTCTCAAGGGTCTTTTTTATCAGTTGTCGTGTTAAATGAGTTTGGGTGAGTTCGTATAAGACCAAAGTCACCACTAGCCAGTTACTACGAATCTACAGTCGGCTAGACCCCGTAGAAACATTAGAGAAGGGAATCCGAAGATTCCTTCCTCTAAATTGACTCCTTTTGATCTGTGGCCAAAGATTCGAGGTAAGGGATCATGGTTACAGGGTGGGAAGATTTTAAGCACCCCACACTGCCCGTACCAAAGTATGGTCTCTACTTCACAAAATCGAACTAATACTTAAAGGTTTGATTTAATCCTCGTACACTCTCATGAATAATAGGATGCATGAATGCAAGTCTGAACAGTAAGAGTTTCTGATGGGCAGGTTTCCATTAACAGGCAAGCCTAGAGCATACGCTCGAACTGACAAGTGCTTTATGTGGGATGCATGCTGTGTATTTGAATAATCAAAGTGTTTGTAGTGACATGATAATCAGGGGGTTTAGAAGAAAAGTAAATGTTGCACTTATGCTAAATGAGAATGAGATGATGCTAAAAAGAGTAGCTCGATGGACAGGGATGTCGCAACGGTTTGCTTCGAGTGGCTAAGATCAAGACTTGGATAGCTTGGGAGACTTGGACCAGGGTTAGGTTGGGCTGGACCAGGGCTAGACTCTTCTCACTCGGGCTCTCCTTGGTGGAGGAATGGGCTTAAGGGATGAGGGATGCCGAAACAGGAGAGGGAGTGGGGTATTTATAGCTGCTAGCAATGGTAGCTTGTGTAAATTTGTTGGATGGCACCCAGGGGGCTTCGGAGTGTACGTCCCCCGAACTTGAAGCAGAAAAGCTAGAGGTTCCAGGTTCGGACCTGCTCTGAAGTTGTAGCTTAGAATAAAGGGAGTTGACTGGGTTTGAAAGATTGGTTGACACGGTGAGTTGATTGGGTACAAGGGCTGGATTGACCCGGTGAGTCAACTCGGTGCTTTGACTCAGTGGGTTGACTCACTAAGTTTGACTTTTTTTAAGGATTTTTTTACTAGTTTTTCTTATGGGGTTTTTTTTCAGGCTGATGTTTAGGGGTGAGTTGACTGGGTTCAGGCTTGAGCTGGGCTATGGATTGACGCTTACAAGGGTGAGTTTGGCTGGGTTTGGACATGGAATTTGGGGTATGGTTCTCCATTCATTCAGCTATCTCTACCAACATTGTAGCCGAAGGTGGGGTGTCTACAGATGCCCCTCTTTGGCAGAGGTTGCGTGCAACCGAATGTCAAAGTAAGTGGACACCCCACTTCTGACCCGGTCATTCATAGATTGTGGTCTAAAATCCTTGCTTGCCTTTATATCTGAGCCAGTTGATTGTCTGGAAATTGATAACTCGCACATACCGCGGGAGTTTGGAGAAAACATTGCGATTGTCCCTGCATGAGCTGCAACTTGGGCACCCAATCACAACCCTTCCGTTCTCGATCGGTACTAACATTGGAAAGGTACAGTAGAGCCTCTGCGTCCTTCATAGTCTTACGAGGTTACCGACCCTGTGATTAATTGTTCGTTGCTTTCCCGGATCACTCCAGGAGTACTTGTTTCGCTTGACTGTCAAAGTGGTTAGCTGCCCTGCGTCCATGTAGTCTTACGGGAGATCCACTACGTTGACTTGGACTCAGTCAAGGTACTTTAGGCATCCACGCCTAGGTATGTGCGGGTGAACTTTTTCCACCCATTCTTCTGGTTTTGATACTTGGGTTATAATTCATCATTTGCACCATTCAGATGGTTTCTTTAACCTAGCCTTTTGGCTTTCGTCTTTTTGTATCTTGGCATTTGGTACGATCGCACTGACACTGGAGTTCAGTCCGACCGTACTTTGAGTGCATTGGATCCAATGGTCTTTGGGGAAACAGCGAGTCATCAGATCTTATTTGATTTTTACATCGGCTCCTACCCAGGGATATGAAAGATCTCTCGGTGTTTTGGATGTCGAACGCTCTATTGGGAAAACATTTTTTTGGATTTTGAAAAGATACCCACTCTGGGGAGTGATACTCCGTGGGGTTTTTATTTACAAATAGGAATATATATAATATTTTTTGTCTTTTCGAAAAGGGAATCTGGCTTACACGCGTCTCCACTAGGGATGCCTGTGGGGTCTTTTGACTAATTGACTTTTATTTTGAAAGTAGGTAAACATGATGATTAATGCGATGGATGCTGATGCATGTGGATGCATATTTGATGATGGATGTATGGTTCGGCTCATTCTCTTTTAGTTCGATGATTTTTCTTTTGCTGGGGATGCAGAGAACTTTAAGCTTATTGCTTGCAGGGTTATGCTCCCCTGGGGATTTTTTTTCGTTGCGGATATTTGGTCAGTGGGTTGGTCAAGATCCCGACCCATGGTCGATCAGGTCCATCGTCCCAAGATGCTGTTTCTTTGCTGGTGGGGATGGATGAATTAGGTTGTTAGTTGTAACCTCAAGATGTTCTTCTGGGGAATGGGTGTGATTGGAATGGTGTTTGGTCGCCAGTTTTGGTCAAGATTCCAATTTACTGCGATTGGATCCGTCATCCCAAACTATGAAGTGAGTGAGTAGAGTTCAAGACTCTTGAAGTGCTATGCTGGGGATAGTGACATTTTTTTGTGATTTTTTGCAAATATTTTGTCCGAATCTTTACCTGAGTAGTCAAGGTGGAGATCGGTTATTGAAAACAAAGGAAATATTTTTGCGATTTTGAAAATATTTGGTCTAAGTAAAGATCGGTGTTTATTGAAAACAAGGGAAGTATTTTGTAATTTTTGAAAGATGATTTTGCAATGTTTTGGTATTTTTCTTATTTTTCTGAAATGCAGGGAAAGGTATGGAATTTTCATCCATTTTCAGCTTCTACTGTTGGTAAGGCACTCGATCCATTTTACGTCAGCGAGCAAGACGAATCTCACACAGTTAAGTGCCGTAGTTTTACATCTTCGGATGAGGAAATTTTGAGGGTTTTCAGTCAACAAGGCCACAAAGTTGCATGTTCTTCATATGCAATGTACATAGACCACGAATCGTCCGACAGACTCCTTCGACCACAAAATGAGCCACATCCTCACATTTTCCTTTGTCAATCCAGTTTGGGGTCTTATGCTGTTATAATTCCGTGAGGGTGCACTTCACCTCCTAACTGCCTTAATTCCCTTCATGAGTTTTAGGAACAGGGAACATCCGTCAAATTCAACAGCAACTTCCAAATCAAGGTTGTCTATCACGGTGCGTTCAACACGAACAGGATCGCGGGGCTCTGCCCGCCTCAGCCCTTACCTGTTTAGAAGATTCTGAACACCCGTACGAACAGGTGTCAGCCATGTCCGAGACAGGTTGGGAAAGAAATCCCCCGAGAAGTTAATCCCAGTGTAGTTTTAGGTCTTTGAACCGCTGGGGATAATTGGTACAGTTAAAATTGATTGTGAATTTTTTTTTTTTTTTGAGAAAGTTCCGAACTTTAACTCGAGTGATCGAGATTAAAATTGGTTTTTATGGAAAGCTTAAAATCTTTTTGGTATTTTTGAAATGATCCGGGTAATCAAACCTTAATCCGAGCGGTCGAGGTCAATGCCGTTTTTTGGTTGAAAGCGAGAAAAAGTCCCTCAAGAAATTAATCCCAGTGTAGTTTAAGGTCTTCGGACCCAAAATATGTAAAAGTTGAAAATACATTCTTTTTGTGATTTTTTGAAAAGATCCGGATTACCGAATCTTGATCCGAGCGGTCGAGGTCGATGTTGGTTTTTGGTTGAAAGTAGTAATAGTCCCCCGAGAAATTACTCTCAACGTAGTTTAAGGTCTTCGGACCGAAATTATGTACAAGCGAGGCTGGAAATGTACATTTTTTTTCTTTTTTTTTTTTTAGAAAAATTATGAGTCATTAGATCTTGATCCAAGCGGTTGGGATTGATGCCGGTTTTTATTAAAAGTCTCTCGAGATGTTGATCTTGACGTAGATTAAGGTCTTCGGACCAAAACTTTGTTCAGAATAGGGTAACACTTTTTTTTTGAGATTTTTTTGAGACGTTCCAGGTCATCAGATCTTGGCCCGAACAGTTGGGATCAATGCCGGTTTTTATTATGAAATCCCTCGGGATCTTGATCCCGACATAGTTTAAGGTCTTCGGACCAAAACTTTGTACAAAATGGGGTGACACACATTTATATATATATATATATATATATATATATATATATATATATATATATATATTTGAGATTTTTTTAAAATGATCCAGGTCATCAGATCTTGGCCTGAACGGTTGGGATCGATGCCGGTTTTTATTATGAAATCCCTCGGGATCTTGATCCAAACGTAGTTTAAGGTCTTCGGACCAAAACTTTGGAAGGTATGTAGAGATTAGGGTTGGAAATTCTTGGTGTTTTCTGAAAAATAATTCAGATCATCAGGCCATGACTTTGGATGGTTGAGATCATTGTTTGACCAAGTCAATTCTTTTTATTTTCCTTGAAAATCTCATGGAGCCTTTTCCACATCATCAAGCTAATTTCTCCCCACCCACTCTTTGAGTTTGGCTCTTTTTCATTCATGGTGGTGCTAGGTCCATCATCCTCTTTGGAAAATACCGGATCATTAGGTGTTGAAACCTTCACCGGATCAGATTTTTCAATGATTTTACCACTTCTAAGAGTGGTGATGGCCTTAGCATGTTCCATATGTTGGTTAGAAGAACTAGGCACGCTTACTTCGCATTCCATATGTTGGTTAGAAGAACTAGGCACGCTTACTTCGCATTGTGTTTTTGGATTTGGTACGGGTTGGGCTGGAAGCATCCCTTCCCTTGCTTTTAAGCGAGCCTTGATTTCCTCTACCGAAGTTTTAAGCTCAAGCATTATCGTATGGTTGGATTGATTTATTTGAGCTTGACCTTCCATGAATGCTTTCAAAGTATCCTCTATAGGCATTTGAGGTGGGGCCATTTGCACTGGGGGCCCCCTTTGAGGATTATTTTGATTTGCCGTGTTCCCATTCGCCCAATTGAAGTTTGGGTTGTTCCTCCAACTAGAATTGTTCGTGTTTTGATTTGGAGTACTAAAAGGTCGTTGATAACTATTCAAGGCATTTGATTGTTCAAATAAAAGTTCTCGAAACGCATAGATTGTTGGACAATCCGGCGTTTGATGCACATTAGAAGCACAAATACCACAAATAGTTTCAACAGCCCCCTTTTGTTGGGTTGTATCCACTTTCTTTAGTTCCATCTCCTCGACCTTTCGTGTGAGTTTAGCCACTCTAGAACCTAGATCATCTTGGCCATCTAAAACATAAATTTCTCCCTTTTCCTTGGTTTGGGGTTGTTTTGAACTTGTTGGCTTAGATGTATCCCATGATTGTGTATTTTCAGCCAACATGTCAAAGTAATCCCAAGCTTCTTCCGTTTCCTTGTTCATGAACTCACCATTGCACATCATCTCCACAAATTGGCGCATGGTTGAGTTTAATCCATCATAGAAAAAAACTAATCAACCTCCACCATTCGTAGCCATGATGTGGGCATGCGTTTAAAAGCTCATTATACCTTTCCCAACATTGGAAAAAGGCTTCTTCTTCTTTTTGGGCGAAGTTCATTATGGCCCTTCTTAATGCATTGGTTCGATGAGTAGGGAAGAATTTCTTTAGAAACTCCCTAGTCATCTCAGCCCATGTCCCAATAGACCTTGGCCTTAAGGAACGTAGCCATGATTTGGCCTTCTCTTTCAAGGAAAAAGGGAACAATTTAAGTTTTATAGTATCCTTGGTCACATTATCATAATTTATTGTGGCTATAACTTCTTCAAATTCCTTAATATGTAAATAAGCGCTTTCAGAGTCGAGTTCATGGAATCTAGGAAGAAGTTTGATCAACCCCGATTTAAAATCAATATTCCTCACATTGTGAGGAAAAATTATGCAAGAGGGAGTACTTGTCCTAGCTGGTTGTAAATAGTCACGTAACGTTCTAGGTTGAGGTACATCTCCCACTTCATTCTCATCCAATTCAGTAAGGTTTGGGGCTGGATTTTGATTAACCTCTTGATTTGGTTGATTTTCAGCCATCTCTCTAGTAATTTCAGGAAAATTTTGATGTTTCCTAGCACGAGGCTCTCTATCAATCCCTTCAACAATTACTCCGTCCCTTACAAGTCGGTTATTATAAGTTCGAGCCCAATGTGGCATGCAAAACCAAAAAGAATGAACAAAAAGGAAAAAGAATTCTTTCTTCCTTCCTTTACTCCTCTCTAGGACTTAAGCACAAGGTGTCTTGCAATGGCTAAGCCAGAAACAAGGATAGAGACTGATTTCTCCTGGTCAATAGGGGTTCAAAGAACTCCCCACCCACTCTTTGAGTCTTTTGAGAAAAAGTACACAAGAAAGGAAGAAAAAGGAATAGGTTGAGAAGAGAAATCTCTGAGCACAAGGTGATCCAAGGCGGCAGAGCCGACCAATAGGAATCCAGGTGGCACAAGGCCTACCTTTCAGAGATCCAAAAGGAGTCTCCACCCACTCTACAAGAGATGAATATGATAGGAATAAGTAGGAGAAGAAGAAGAGTAAGGTTAGAATAATAAAACCTGATTTGTAACTTAAGATCCCTTCTTCTTCTTCAACGTCCTAAAAATCCCTGGATTAGACCTATGATAGAATCCTGCAAAAATCAAAACAAAGTAAGTTAGTAACTAGAAGAAAACCTACTCTAGAAAGCAAAACAAATCCTAAACCTATCTTAACACAATCTCAACTAAAAGTTATTTCAGAAAATTCCAAAAATACCGCATAGAAAATCCCCGGCAACGGCGCCAAAAACTTGTTCACTCCCCAAGTGTAGGGTTGCGAAGTAGTAATAATTCGGAAAGACCGAGTATCGTTCCCACAGAGATTTATGTATGGGTATCTTCAGAATTTAACTAAAACAACTAGTAATTAAGACTCTATTAAGAACTAAAACTAAACAAATAGTGATTTGGTTTTAAACAGCTAATGGTTAAGGTAAATTCAATCTAAAAAGTCACTAGAGCGCCAAGGATCCACTCTTGATACGTTTCAATGCATTAACACAACTAGGTCTCATATAACTTAATCAGAATCAAATTTCCATCTCTATCCGATCGAAATATAGAGCAATTAATCACAGTTATCTGAAATAGGTGCTTATTAACTAATTTGATTCCCACAACCATGCTTAGGCCTTGGGCACACTCAATTGTATAGGCCAAGCCTCTTTCCAATCTAGTTGAGATTCATAACCATAGCCTTCACCAAGTCCTGTCACTAGACCTGATTACAACTCATGATTTGAACTCTAATTAAATCAAAATCAATCTCTAAACAAATATTCCAGATCATACACAAAAGATAAGAAATTCAGTTACATGAGTTCCCACATGAAAATCAGGCCATTGCATACAAGGCAATCAAAGCGTCTACCATGCCCGGAGTCGATGGTAGATCAATGCATTACGCAAGCATAAACAATGCTCAATAGCTAAGATACTAAGTTAGGATCACTAAGAATCACATGAGCCCGGAGTCATCAAGAGATCAAAGTAGAAACCAACATAGTACTTGAATCAAACTCAATTTGAACTAAAATTCATTCATTAAAGCATAAAAGGAAACCTAGGTTGCATCAATCCATTAAAAATGAATCAAAAACTTCCCCTCTTAGCTAGAGCTAAGAGGGTTTAGTTCATCTCTAACATCCTTGAACTAAAAGCCTCTAAAAACATGAAAAACTACTAAAACAGGAAGAAAACTAAAGATCCGAAGTAGAATCCGTCTCCTGAGCAATCCCCACGTCGTAGCCTCTCTTGGTATGAAGGGAAGACGTCCTTTTATAGCTTGGAGGAGTCCAAAACGCAAGAGAACTCCAGAAATTGCGTAAACTTACGCACTTGCCAGTGAAATCCGGAGAGCCAAAATAGAAAGAGCCATTTTTACGCATGGCCGACCGGTCATGACCGGTCGGAGTGACTTTCCATTGATCCAGCATACATGGCCGACCGGTCATGACCGGTCGGACCAAGTTGAATTTGTTCCAGCGTGTGTAGCCGACCGGTCGGACTACACTGTCCATCCTCTGTTGTGCATAGAAGGGAGCAGCCGACCGGTCTTGACCGGTCGGGCTTCTTTGGCTGACCGGTCAGCCGACCGGTCTAGCTTCTTTTCTTCTTTATTTCTTTCTTTCTTTCTTCTTTTCTCTTCTCTCCTTGCTTTCTTCTCTTTGATCTTCCTTCAATTCTTCATCCTATGGTCTTCAATGCTTGTAAGGAGCTACATTTAGCCTTCAATTGGTGACATCTCCATCTTGTTCCTACAATCACAAATCATGCCTTAGAATAGTCCTTTAAACATGTAAACCGTACATAATGAGTGATGAATTGGGGTTAGAATATGCACAATTAAGAGCTCAACAATGGCCCTTGGTGTATTTGATGGGCCCAATACTTCATTTTGGGCTCCCTCATACTCTCTTTTCCTTATCATATTTTTCTTATAGCTTTCTTTTCTTCTTCATCTTCTTGTCAAGGTTTGGGCTCATGAGATTGGTAGGGCCCACCTTAAGTTTTGGGCTCATAATGCTCACTTTGTGTAGACACCTCACCTTCAACTACACTGTTGGTAGAGATAGCTGGATGAATGGAGGACCATACCCCCAAATCCCAAGTCCAAACTCAGCCAAACTCACCCTTGTAAGCCCCAATCCATAGCCCAACTCAAGCCTGAACCCAGTCAACCCGCCCCTAAACATCAGCCTGAAAAACCCCCCATAAGAAAAACCAGTCAAAAAATCCTAAAAAAGTCAAACTCGCTGAGTCAAAACACAGAGTCAACCCACTGAGTCAACCCGTCGAGTCAAAACACCAAGTCAACCCGCCGAGTCAAATCACTGAGTCGACCCGCTGAGTTAACTCACCGAGTCAACCCACTGAGTCAAAACAGCAGCCCCGAGACATGACCGTACCACGCGCTGGAAACCGAGGAGTGTCCGTACGGGGGCCGCCCAAAATTATTTACGCAAACTGCCACTGCCCTCTGCTATAAATACTCCCCTCCCTTTCTCATTTCAGCAGACGACCAAGCACAGAGAGATCCTGTTCGTCCGAGTCCTCCTCCACCATTTTAGCCCATTTTTCCACCAAGGAGAGCCCGAGTGAGGAGAGCCTAGCCCTGGTCCAGCCTAGCCTGACCAGTGGTCCAAGTCTCCTAAGCCATCCAAGTCTTGATCCAGCCACTCGAAGCCAATCCTTGCGACACCTCCATTCATCTAGCTACTCTTTTTCCAGCATCATCTCATTTGCATCTAGCATAAGTGCAACATTTACTTTTCTTCCAATCCCACTGCTTCACCACAAACACTTTGATTATTCAAGCACACGACATGCATCCCGCATAAAGCACCTGTCAGTTCGAGCGTATGCTCTGGGCTTGCCTGTTAATGGAAACCTGCCCATCAGAAACTCTTACTGTTTAGACCTGCATTCATGTACATGCCACTACGAGCACTTTGATTATTCAAACACACCGCATGCATCTCGCATAAAGCACCTGTCAGTTCGAGCGTATGCTCTGGGCTTGCTTGTTAATGGAAACCTGCCCATCAGAAACTCTTACTGTTCAAACCTGCATTCATGCATCATGTCATCTATGAGAATATACGAGGATTAAAACAGACTTTCAAGTATTAGTTCGATTCTGTGAAATAGAGACCGTACTTCGGTATGGGCAGTGTGTGGGGTGCTTAACCTCTTCCCACCCTGTAACCACGATCCCTTACCTCGAATCTCTGGCTGTAGATCAAAAGGAGTCATTTTAGAGGAAGAAATCTTCGGATCCCCTTCTCTAACGTTTCTACAGGGTCTAACTGATTGTAGATTCGAAGTAACTGGCTAGTGGCGACTCTGGTCTTATATAAACTCATTTAAACACATCTAGCTTAAACACGACTACCAAACAAAGCCCTCTAGAACGAGGCAAGCCAGTGGCACAAACGGCGATTCGCACGCACGCACCTCTTCTTCTTCTTCCGAAAGGAAAGGGACGAACGTCGTGTGGGAGAGCGGAACGGCGAGGGTCCACAGAATGGCGACTCTGTTGGGGATGAATTAGTCCCACTAGTTGTGATCCAACTTGAAAAACAGAATCATTCCTATACTTGAAAGTCATTAGTCCTCATACAATCTCATCTGCATAGCATTCTACCCAAAACCAAAATAAAAAAAGATAAAAAATCTCAAAACCCAAAAAGTGTAGAGTATAGTCCTCACCATTGCGCCTCCTCGGGCTCAACGTGTTCGGAAGCAACTTCCCTTCCGCAGCATAATCCGCACTCGGGCTCAGCAAGCCATGTTCGACCACGAAGAAGAAACTCATCTCTTCCCTGCTCTTGAGATGACCGAAGCACAACTTCCAGTGCAACAACCAATTAAGAATACGCCAATCATGCAAGAATTGGCACAAGGAATGAGAGCAATGCAAGAAATGCTCTTGCAATTCATGCAAGCACAAGCTACCGCAACAGCCAACAATCAGGTTGGCCCAGTTCAGCAATCTCAGCAGCCATGCCGGGTCCTTCCGGCCTCCAGTTCAAATCAAGCACAACCATCGGAGTCTGCCCAAGACTCTCGACAGCACCCATCTCAGCCCTTCGCTATGGGGCATCCTCCTCAGTACCTTCCCACGACGACAGGCCCAGAGCACTCCCGTCGCAGGGACTTCCAGTCAGCTTCCAGTTAATCTTGCAAACAACAGTCTCAATAGATCTCAACATGTCCCCGCCGAGGGGACCCCTTTTCAATTTCAGCACATCCCCGCCGATGGGATTTCAATTCAATTTCCAGCAACAGGGACAGCACTGGCGAATGCCCACAATGGGGGTCAGTGTCAAGCCCACATCAGTCAGCGGACAATGGTGAATACCCAACAAGGGGGTCACTTCCTAGCATCTCAGCCTCCTGCAAACAGGAGCACTTTTCAATTCCAGCACATCCCCGCCAATGGGATTCCAGTTAATTTCCAGCAATCTTCAATTCAGCAAACTCCAGTTAATTTCCAGCAATCTTCAATTCAGCAATCTCCAGTTAATTTTCGGCAAGTTCCAGTTCAACCTTCAGTACAGTCTCCAGTTCAGCTACAATCGTTTCAAGCAGAAGCTCATCAGAATCCAATTCAATCATCAAATCAGTTTCAGCAACCCGCGGTTGCTTTTCAGCAAACCATAGGGTCGAAGACATCGACCACTATGCCGAAGAAGAACGTGCCTTGCTCCAAGAGGCACCAGTCGCTCGAACGGATCACTCAGGACTGGACGAGCTGCAGGAGCAGTTCCAGATCTTACAAAATCAGCTTCAGCGACAACAAGGAATCGATCTACCTTCGACCAAGTTCAGAGACTTGTGTCCTTTCCCAGATGCTCAAGTACCTCAAAACTTTGAGGTACCAAAATTCAAAAGATACGATGGCAACGGTTGTCCCACAACACATCTCAAGGCCTTCTGTGGAGAGCTGAGTGCAATCTCAGGAAATGAAGGGGCCCTCATTCGCTTGTTCCAAAAATCCCTTAAAGGCGATGCCCTAGATTGGTACACCTCATTGGACTGCCACCGCATCAGGACATGGGAACAACTTTCCCAGGCTTTCATCGACAGATTCTCGTACAATCTCAACATGGCACCCAGAAGAGCCGACCTCGCAGCTCTCAGGCAAAGGAGTGATGAAACGCTATCAGCTTATGTGGGACGTTGGCGAGCTATGGTAGCCAGAATGCGGACACCTATCAACGACGAAGAACAAATCTCCATGATTGTTCATTCAACATATCCAGGCATATCCGGATATCTCATCTCGCATCCATACGTGAATTTCTCACAGTTGATCCGTGCTGGAGAGCAAGTCAAAGCAGGAATCTGTGCCAGGACAATCTCCCCATGGCCTTATCAAGCCACTTCAGTTAAAAGAAACAGAGTGGAAGGAAGACCTATCGGGTATGGGAATGGAAACCGCAGCAGTTCTCCTCCCCGCCCGACAGAGGTAAACAACATCAGTACCACTGCTCAGGGTAGTCAACATGCTCCCCCACAGGGATGTCAACAGTATCAGCAGAATCAGGCTCAGCACCAACCTCAGCGGTATCAGCTGCGATCAAATCCTCAATCACAGCCACAACCACCTCGTCAACAGTAGCAATTCAGAGGGAATAGTCAATACTCATACCAGAATAGGCAGAATTATAGGGAGTTTAAGAAATTCACCCCACTCACTCAACCACTTAGTCAAGTTATGACTATGCTGGTACAGAAGCAATTACTCACTCTAATGGCACCCAGGCCTCCTCCTCATCCTTTGCCTTCGAACTACCGAGAATATGAGTACTATGCCTACCATCAAGGGCGTGGCCACACCACTGATCGATGCTTTACATTGAAGAATGCCATACAAGATCTGATCAACGATCTAAAAATTGTCATCTCAGTCCCCGGAACTCCTGCAGCAGCTTCCACCAACATTCTTCAGAATCCTCTGCCTCAACAGCCGACGGATCCCAATTCATCTCGAGGCCCCACCGTCAAAAGCATAGAAGAAGGGGAGAGCCTCGATCGCTTCTTCTCCCCTATCCAGTCCATTCATGCCTACACTTACGGGCCAACAAATCCTCCTCCGATCCTGCAAGGGGCAAGTTCCTTTCCTCCTCCAGTCCTCGAGCCAGTAGTACTCGAAGGAACACTTCCATATGATGTGCCAGTTATGCAAGGGGCATCTTACAGCCCTTCATGTTGGGAGCCAGTCATTCTGGAAGGAGCACAATCATACATCGAGCCCACATACGAACCTGTCATCTTGCAAGGGGCAATTTCAGCATAGGAACAATACAATTTGCCATGGAGAAACCATACTCATCAGCAGCAAGAGCCCATTGTCTTGGAAGGAGCTCTTCCAGTTGAGCCAGTCATATTGCAAGGGGCAAATCCCGGAGGCGTGTTAATCACACTATGACAGCTGGGACGAACAGAGAAACCTCTTGCCATATCAAGAGGACCAGTATTCATTCCATGGGAGCCTCCTGCTCCAGGAACGGTCAAGCCAGGACCGCAACCTTATGTGATCTATGAAGATAAGCCTCGATATTACTCCTTCAGCAAGGTAACAATGTAGTCCTCAAAGCAAAAGCTCCATACGAAGAAGATCTGGTACCCACACTAGCACCGTCACAAGAACCGGTGGTCCTAGAGGGCAAAGGTGAGGAAAATTATAAAGAGGTCCCATGGCACTATCCAGAATGTGCGGAAGTGGGAAACATGAATCCCAATGGACGTTGCATCCGAAGAGATAATCAAAACAGAGGAGATTCCAAAGGCGCGCTCTCAGGCCTCAGCAACAAAAATGAAGCCGCATACGATGTGGCGATCCCTACTCAAATCTCAGTATGGGAGCTACTCTGCACATCTCGCATACACCTAGAAATGTTTGCCAAAACCTTGAACGATGCTCACGTCTCCTCTAGTACGGCACCAGAGATGATAGCATTGATGATTGGACAGCTCCTGGCTCCACGCGCCATCACCTTCACTGATAATGAGTTACCACCAGAAGGACGCAATCATGGGCGATCCCTCAACATAGCCTTACGATATAAAGACCTCTGTGTCCCGCTGGTCCTTATCGATAATGGCTCAAGCTTAAACGTCTTCCCGCTCAAGACCGCGGAACGTCTGGGAATCAGTCCTTCTTCATTCCGACCCAGCACCATATGTGTCTGAGCATTCGACAACACCCGCCGATCAGTGGAAGGGGAGGTCGACATAGAGGTACAGATAGGTCCGGAAGTCTCCACCATCACATTTCAAATTTTGGATATATCAGCCTCTTTCAACATGTTGCTCGGACGACCTTGGTTGCACAAGGTTGGAGCTGTGCCATTAACCCTGCATCAACGAGTGAAATACATCTGTGGAAATCAAGTGATCTCTATCCATGCAGAGAAAGAGCTCATCATTCCTTCCAATGCTGCTGCCACTAAACCAGACATCCCGGTCATTGATATCCAGCACTCTGAAGAGGACGTCCCATTTCATAGTTTCGAATTTGAGACTGTGAACTCTATCGCCAATCCGGAACCGATAGGGGTGGACCGTGTCTTTTCACCAGCAGAACGTCTGAGCCTCAAATACCCAATGAAGAATCATTTCAAGTCCAGAAAGATACCGCTGGTATATAACCAATGCAAATGGGTACTCGGATACAGGGCAATCTTCATGGACAAAAGAAGGAAGAAATTTCGATGCTCACCCATCCAATTCGTCAAGCCAGGAGAACCTTGCAAAGATCCAGGAGGGAATCAACTGACTGCACTACACAAAGGCCTCCCCATGAGCCTAATTTGGGCCACATGGCCCCCCATTCGATGGGATCAGATTCTTGAACCGTCTAAGCCTCCAGAGGAAGAAGGAAAGGATGAAGATGAAGAAGGAAGTCAAATATAGCACCTTCAGGACCAGGTTACTCTGATACCTGCTCCCAGCCAAGGGCACAACTTGCCCATCTCAGCATCAATCAACCAGGGGCACAACCTGCCCGCTTCAATTCCAGTCAGCCAGGGGCACAACTTGCCCATCTCAGCATCAATCTACCAGGGGCACAACCTGCACGCTTCAATTCCAACCAGCCAGGGGCACAACTTGCCCATCTCTGCAGAATCAACATCATCAATCATCAGCCAGGGGCAGAAGCAGCCCATTCATTGGACCAAGAAAGGGAAATGGCCAGCCTTGGATTGGTCCGATGTCCAGATTCCGAACTTGTGTCTCACCGTAGAACCAGACAAACTGCAATGCGGGGTAAGTGACCCGGGAGAGACTGAGTACGACTCAGATCTCGAACCCGACTAGCGAGAAATCATGGTCATTGGGCCAGACTGTGATTTTTCGCCCGAATCATCAACCCCCACCTCTTCAGGGGAGGAAGTGTGGGGTCCTGAATGTTCATCCGTTCCCCTAACTTTTGAATCAGCCAAAGAGCCATCTGAGGGCTCTGGCTTAAAAACAAAACGCCTGTTTAAGCAGCGATCGGAACTTTGGGACAAGCTGGGATCAATCATGGTCTGCAATGCCCGCTTGTTCAAAGTCCCGCGAATTTCAAAAATCCAAAAAAATTGAAAACTTTCAAAAGCCAAAAACATCTAGCATTTCCATTCAGAAAATTCTCAAAAACCAAAAAACATTTCTTTTCTTGCATTCAATAGTGTGCCAAGTCCGTCTAAAGAGTTGCATGAGTTTGAAGTCGAATTATACGACTTTAACATCGAATTAGACTTCGAGCTCATGGGTCTGAACGAAGCTCGGGATGAGGAAGATGATAATCCAGCTCCCAAGCTAGAGGATCTCCTCAAAAAGTTCGAATCTAAAGCCAATGTTGTAGCCGATTATTTCGAGATAGTAAACTTGGGGACACCTGAGATCCCTAGGGAAGTACGCATTGGAAAACCGTTGCCACCTGAGATGAAACAGAGAATGATAGAGTTCCTAGCTCCAAGATTGTCCAACTTCGCGTTCTCATATGAAGACATGTCGGGGCTCGATGAAGAGCTCGTTGTACACCATCTGCCAACCAAGGCAGGTATGAAGCCAGTGAAACAGAAACTTCGAAGAATGAAGCTAGAATGGGCTATGAAAGTCCGAGATGAAGTCATCAAGCAGTACAATGCGGGATTCTTGGTAGTCTCCAACTACCCCGAATGGCTCGCCAACATCGTACCAGTACCAAAGAAGGATGGCAAGGTTTGAATGTGCATCGATTTTCGAGATCTCAATAAAGCCAGTCCTAAAGACGACTTCCCTTTGCCACATATCGACACTCAGGTCGATAACACTGCTGGATACAAGATCTTCTCATTCATGGACGGGTTCTCAGGTTACAATCAGATCAAGATGTCCATCGAAGATCGCGAGAAGACATCGTTTATCACTCCCTAGGCAACTTTCTGCTACAGGGTAATGCCGTTCGGTCTGAAGAACGCAGGAGCAACATATCAGCGAGCAATGACAGTACTATTCCACGACATGATGAACAAAGAGCTTGAAGTATATGTGGATGATATGACCGTTAAATCTTGCACAATTGAAGGACACTTTGAAGATCTGAAGAAGTTATTCAACAGATTAGAAAAGTACAAGCTCCGCCTCAACCCTCAGAAATGTGTCTTCGGTGCAATGGGAGGTAAGCTCATTGGCTTTATGGTAAGCAAGGATGGCATCAGGGTCGACGAGACCAAAACCAGAGCAATCATCGAGATGCCCCCTCCTAGAACAGAGAAAGAAATTTGTGGCTTCTTCGGCAGAATTCAATTCATCAGTCGCTTCATCGCACATCTCACACCTATTTGTGAGCCCATTTTCAAGCTCCTTCGGAAGAACGTTCCAAAAGAATGGAATGATGATTGCCAAGTCGCCTTCGACCGCATCAAGAAATATCTCATGAATCCTCCAGTTCTAGTGCCACCCACTCCCGAATGACCACTATTGTTATACATCTCGGTAGCAGCAAAAGCCATTGTCTGTGTCCTCAGCCAGCACGATGAGACTGGGAAAAAGGAACAAGTGATATACTATTTGAGCCGAAAGTTCACCGACTATGAGACCAGGTATTCCTCGATCGAGAAGACTTGCCTCGCCCTAGTCTGGGCAACTCAGCGACTCCGTCAATAAATGATTGCATTCCCAATTCTCCTCCTCGCTCACATGGATCCGCTCAAGTACCTGTTCGAGAAATCGGCACTCACTGGAAGGATAGCTAAATGGCAGCTACTCCTGTCTGAATTCGACATCACCTATGTCACTCAGAAGGCAATCAAGGGACAGGCCCTCGCTGATCATCTTGAGGCCCACTCCCTCCTGGATTATCAACCGCTCAAGACATTCTTCCCTGATGAAGATCTCTTGCATATCGAAGGTGAAGAAAAGAAGAAAAAAGATGAGTGGACATTATTCTTCGACGGCGCAGCAAATTCTAAAGGAAGTGGTATTGGAGCGATCCTCTACTCTCCAGATGATGTCCCGATTCCTATCTCAAGGCGCATAGCATTCGAATGCACCAACAACATGGCAGAGTATGAAGCATGCATTGCTGGCTTAAGGGAAGCCATAATCTTGGGTGTCAAGAAGCTACGAGTATTTGGAGACTCACAGCTTATCATCCATCAGACCAATGGTGAATGGAAAACCAAGGACAAGCAGTTGATACCATATCATGTGTATCTTGAAAATCTGATCGAAGAATTCAAAGAAATCACCTTCTCATACATGCCCAGAACCAAGAATCAGTTTGCAGATGCTCTCGCCACACTCGCGTCAATGCTCGAGATCCCGAAAGGAGCTTCAGAATGGGAGCTCACAGTCGAAATTCAAGATGAACCTGCTTTCTGCCTGCAAATAGAAGAAGCCGAAGCTGTCCCTGACAAACCCTGGTATGCTGACATCAAGCAATATCTCGAAACCCAAGAGTATTCGGAGTCAGCAACAGCAACAGATCGCAGAACCATCCAGCGTTTGGCCGGCCAGTTCATCATCAGTGGCAAGGTTCTTTACAAGCGATCCTATAATCACATCCTCCTTCAATACGTCGATGAAACAGAAGCTGCAAAGATCATGAAAGAAATACACGAAGGAATCTGTGGCCCACACATGAATGGGCACATGATGGCAAAGAAGATTTTACGACTCGGCTACTATTGGCTCACAATGGAGACAGACTGCTGCCAGCACGTCAGAAAATGCTTCAAATGCCAGGAGCATGCGAATCAAATTCATGCCCCCTCATCAAAGTTATACAACCTGACCACCCCCTGGCCCTTCTCCATGTGGGGACTCGACATCATCGGCAAAATTAGTCCCAAAGCATCAAACGGTCATGAGTACATACTTGTGACAGTCGACTACTTCACCAAGTGGGTAGAGGCAGTCTCCTACACCACAATTGTAGCATCTCAGGTGATCAAATTCATGAAGAACAACATCATATGTCGGTATGGAATCCCCAATGCTATCATCACAGATAATGGGACCCCGTTCGTCAATAAGAAGATGGATGACTTCCTCAGCAAATTCAAGATCCAACGTTATCGATCAAGCCCCTACCGTCCTCAGATGAATGGTGGGGTAGAAGCCGTAAATAAGACAATCGTTAGGATACTCGAGAAGATGGTCGTGACCTATCGAGATTGGTCAGATATGCTCCCATATGCACTGTGGGCCTATCGAACGTCTGTACGGTCTGCTACGGGCGTTACTCCTTTCGAGCTTACTTATGGAATGGAGGCAATTCTGCCAGTCGAGGTGGAAATACCATCACTACGAGTGTTACTCGAAAGCGGAATTGAAGAAGGAGAATGGCAACAGGCCAGATTCGATCAGTTGTAGCTAGCAGATGAAAAGCGTATGCGTGCGCTAAGTCATTCCCAGTGTTATCAGAAAAGGATCGCTCAGGCTTACAACAAGAGAGTCCGAAAAAGAAGTTTCAAGGTAGGCGACATGGTCATGAAGAAGATTCTACCGTCGCACCTTCCGGATCCCAGAGGAAAGTTCAAACCCTCGTAGGATGGGCCACTGATCATCAGAGAAGTACTTCCCGGAGGCGCCCTCAGACTCACCAGCATGAGAGGGGTGGATCTTCCTGAGCCAATCAACGCCGACAAAGTGAAGATCTTCCACGGGTAAGTCATTCTGACCTTATCAAGAGTTACCTTAATAGAGCTGAAGTCAAGAGGTCGAAGCTAAAACCTCTGAGATATCATTTCCGTCCACCAACAAGTGTTTCAAATAAGGGGATTCAAAAGAAAAAGAAAAAAAATACAAAAAAAAGAAAAAAAAGAATATAAAAGAAAAAAAAAAGAGAAAAAGAAAAAGGGAAGCCAAAGCAAGGCACCCGAGAAAAAATCAACCCAAGAAGAAACACAGTCATCCATCCACCCATCTCAGAAAGGTCGGTAGTAAAGACCGACAGCTCTATCATCGTAACCTAGGATAAGGGCTGAAAGACTGCCATCGGCCGGCAGCGACGGATTCCCGACCTCTAGCCGCCGCAGTTATCCAAAGATTCAGAAAAAAGAAAAAAAAAAGAGAAAATGTGTGCCTAAACAAAGAGGGCGGAGTGAAAACCCGAAAGGGCTCTCCGAGTAAAAACAGTGGGCATACAACGGACTTGGTGAAAACCCGAAAGGGCACCGAGGGTAAAAACAACATCGCTGCCAAGGGGCAGGCAAGATCAAACACCCAGGACGTGCTGAAAACCCGAAAGGGCGCCACGGGCAAAAATGACGGGAAAAGACCGGCTGTAGTGAAAACTCGAAAGAGCACTGCAAGCAAAAATGGCTCAAATGGAAAAAGAAAAATGAAAAGTGTAGGTACCAAGAAATCAGACAGTCCAGAACGATTCAAGCAGTCATAGTTCAAGAACAAGAAGAAGTGCAGTCAGGAACAAAGAGCTCTACAAATTCTGACAATCTCAGGAGGACACAGTTTTCGTTGCCTACACCTCCAGGGAACCAAAGGATCACACAAGTCAAATCTCGAGACATCAGTCAAAGCATTAGCAGAGCCTCAGTTCTGATTCCTATATCCCGACACAAAATCCAGACATACTCACAAGACATGGCACAATAGATTTTCAAAAGTTTTCTCTTTTTTATTAAATGCATCACATTTCTTTTACATATATCACTCATCTCTTTCAAAAAATACAAAAAATGCATCATCATCAATCATATACCATGCAAAAAGGAATTGTAGGTGGCCAATACAATCAATCCCTACCCTCCTCCTCGGCCATATCAGGTAAGTCCCCTGACTCATAATGAAATAGTCTAGCTCTCAACCTGCTCACCTCCATACGCAGGTAATGCACCTCATCGCGCTCAAGGGTATGGATTATGGCCTCCTCATCAGATAACCTATGATCGGCAGCTAACCTCCTCGACATCATCTCACAATGATACCGAAGTGCAGAGATCTCAGACAGCAAATGGCCATGAGTGACCAAAAGAAAACCAGGATCAATGAACGGGCGCTCCTCAAAGGGTTCATATGAACCAGATGAAGAGCCGGCATCTCCAAGGATATCCTGCTCATCCTCATCAGCAGTCTGGTGCCAGCAAGGGATACGTCGATACAAAGACTGCTTAGCAACCCAGTACTGATATGGAGTGGTCGCCATCGGAAAAGCCCGCAGCTCAAAACCAAGCAAATCGGCAGTCAAGTAACTCGCCCAAGATCCATCGACCTGAGTCCTAAAGTCAGAGGTTCTGGATGGAAGTGCTCGACGCCCGATACCAGTGAAAGCAAAAAGAGGAACATCCTGCTCATACCCAAACTGTCGCAGGAACCGGACAGGGTGGTAAGAAAAGTAAGATCGAAAGCCTACCAGCATTAGAGGAAGGCGGTGTACATCGCAAAGCACTGGAGGAAGTGAAAGCCAAGATGACTCCCAACGAACATTCCAATCACGAAGATCAGCGAACATCCTGCGATACAAGGGCTCACTCATCCTAGCCGTATAAGGAAGAAATTTCATGATGTGCCGCATAAGGTCTGGGCGACGGGAGTCAGGAAATGGTACAGGAACAGTCAGCAAAAGACGCTCCCATAGCCAGACCTGATCATAAGAAGGAAAAGAAGTTCAGCTAGAGCAAAGCAATTCCTAACAAAGCAAAAAGGGAAAGGTGCAGAAAAGATACCTGAAGAAATGCACAGCAGCTGCGAAGGACACGAGTGCGGCCCAGGGCACAGTCAGTCAGCCCACTAAACAGCTCGGCCAGGATGAGAGAAATGAGCCCCTGTCGTCGGGTAGCTCGGCCCGTCACCTCAAAAAGCAAAGGAGTCTGGGACCTACGCCATCCCGAGAATAACACCTCAGCTATCAAGCAGAACATCAATGCATTCCGAGCAATGATAGACCCGGCCACACTCCCAGGACTCAAAGAAAGATCATACAGCAAGTCCAAGGAGAACACTACAGCATCCTGGCCGGCAGCTACAGGCTAAACCAGATAGGGGATCCCAAACTAGTTCTGCGGTGTGGTAGTCTTCGGTAATGTCTTCGGCGAAAAATACTGAGTATAATCCCAAGGAAGGCTGGTCAAGCGTGCAAGCTCCTCCAAAGAGGGTCCCATCTCCATGTCGTTGAACGCAAACAAGTTCAACGAAGGGACCCAGTCAATCAATGCAGCTCCGAGCATCCTCCAGTCAATGTCAACTCTAGCCATATGGATCAGACTGCCAAAGCCATATGACTCCAAATCTCGAATCTCATAAGCTGACAAGCTGTCAAGCCAAGCAAGCAGTCGTGGCGAGCAAGAAAGACGAGGAAGCAGCTGACAAGTCCTCACGGGTACCCCCTCCAAAACAAAAGGCCCAGAAATCAATGACAGCTCATCGAGGATCGGAAGATCAACGGGCGAAGGAGAAGAAAAAGCTGGAACATCTGCAGACTCGACAGCACCTGACCTGCCCCCAGTAATGGCTATGTCTGATATAGTCGCATCACTGTCTGAAACTGTCACGACCTCAGCTGCATGAGAAGACTCGCCCACCTCATGAACGGAGTGCGCAAAAGACCGACGATCAAGAGAAGGACAACACTCTCCGTCAAAAGGGCTATCAGCAAAGATCACACCACACATCGTGGCATCATGGCCAATCGAACCATAAAAAAATGCGTCTGAACCATCAAGAAGGGTCCCGGCTACCCCGATCAAAGAATCAACGGTCAGATCTGGACCTATGACCCTCTCCAACAAGAAGTCATGAATCCAATCATCATCCTGGCCGATCAAAGGGATCATCGAGGCATCCACACCGTCCATCATCAGGGGGACATCATCAATGATCACATCAACTCCACCCAAACAAGTATGCCGCACATCTCGGCCATCATCAAGAGCATCCAAACCATCAAAGGTATCATCTGAACCATCCATACCATCCAAACATGAGATCAGCCCATCTATGTCCACCATGGTCCCATCACCTCTATCAATCACATCATCCATGTGGCCCACACTCAAGGGACACATAGCCTCACCTATGTCCCATCTCATCATCTCATCCATACCACCCATTTCTCCCACAATCAAAGGCCTATCCAAATCTAAAATTACAGCCATCCCACCATTAATAGAGCCATTCAAAGCTCCCCCAACAACCACCCCTAATCCATCATCAATATCCCCATTCAATACTCCATCTATACCATCCATTAAAGAAATCCCTCCATCATTAAAGCCTTCAACACTTTCTGAAGTATGGGAGCCACCATAGACAGCCCCCACAGCCCTTAAATCTCCACCGTCCATTGCTTGAAAAAAGACAAGCCAAGAAAAAGACAAAAGGAGAAGGGAAAATGAGACAAGGAAGAGATTCATTGCTGAATCGAAGAATCGGGTGCAGGGGTGAGGGAGACAGCAGCCAGGAGAATATGCTCACTATCCGAACCAGAGCCAGGCCAGGCCGCACAAGAGGCGAGCCTTGGGCGGCCCGCTTTGGGACGCCCATACGGATGCGCTTCCTTTCTCTCCGCGGGATTGGCTCCATGGTTGTTGGTAGGTGAGGCTGACAGTCCACATCAGCAGATGGCACCCTGAGGGCCGCCCAAGGCTCCAATCAATTTCAGATTTCATTTGAGGTTGATCAGAATCATTTGGAAGGTGCCCCACCTATCCAATCAGGAAGTCATGCAGCCAACATGGGCCTAATCAAGTCAAAGAGAAGGAAAATCGATCAAGAGGGGCCCACAAGCAATCCAAGCCGTTTAAAGACTAGATCACCATGATCTAAACCATAAAAAAGGTTGCATGAGTCGTGAAATAGCAAGATCAAAGGCTTGATCATCAAGAAAGAAGGCCAGAATCCAAGATCTGATCATCAAGTGGGCCAGCAGGGCCAAATCAAGCAATCTGAACCGTTCAAGTCATCATCCATGCAGTTAAGAAGTCTCATCTTCCACAAGTCATTAAGAAATGAATCAAAAGTCAATGCATCCAGACATCATCAAGGAATTTGAGACAAGTCAAAGATTGTATATTCATTCAGAAGATTTTTATATAGAAGAAGGTAAAAGCCAAAAGAAGAAGGTCATACATCAAGTAAGCTGAACACAAAAGCAAGCTACAGGTCGCCAACATAGTCGTCATCGTCCCTCTCGTCCCGCTCTCGACGATGAAGATCCATCAAAGGAGCTGTCACCGAGCCTCCAGCATATCTGCGACGGCCCCCAGGAACATAGAGCGGAGGAAGCAGAGGCCCCTGGCCATACAACAAGTACCACTCATCATAATCGCGATCCGGGATCGTGAAACGAAACTCGGGCTGGCCCACAAGAGCATCAGTGTTGAACCTCCAATTTATACATTACATTGCCCAGTACATCACATTATATGCACGATTTTCATGCTCAAAAGGCCTATCTAATGCATGTTTTGTGATTTCAGGGATGCGAGCGGACTTCACCAAATTGGAGACTAAAAAGGGCCATTTGAAGCCATTGGATGAAGAAGAAAGAATGACCAAAGAAAGTAGAAAGAGAGGAGAAGAAAGGAAGAAAGAAGCAAAAGGAGAAAAGCAGAAACAGAGGCCAAGAGCGGTCATGCGACCGGTCGTCCATCGCCAGGATCGGTCGTCCGACCGGTCCAATTTTTGCACAGAAGAAAATTTTCCAGAGAAGGTCACTGGACCATTCACGACCGATCGTGAGACCGGTCGTCCGATGCCCAGACCGGTCGTGCGACCGGTCCTTCAATTAAAATTTAAAGACGAAATTTTGGAAAAACTCGTTGGACTGTTTTGGATGTTTTGCTACCGGTCTGCGACCGGTCGTCAGGGAGCTCAGACCGGTTGTGCGACCGGTCGTCTGCATAATAAAGCTTCTCCGTGAAGCTCCGAGATTTTCCACGCAGTGCGTAACCTTGGGCGATTTCTGGATGTTTCCGACGCAATGGGCTTCCACACTATAAAAGGACACCTAGGGGCTCTTCCTAGGTCATCATAGAAGCTAAGGGACGTGGTTCTAGAGAGAGGAAGCTGTAGTGGAGCGCCTGCAACTCTCCAATTCCCGATTTTTCTTGTTTTTATGCTTTCTATTATGAGTTCTAGTTGTAGTATGACAATGCTCGACTAGAATCTCTCAGCTAAGGCTGAGAGGTGAAGCTTGTAGCTTATTTCATGTTTGATTCAGTTTAATTCATGTAATTTCAATTCAAGTTTGGATTTTTATTTATTTTAGTCCCTTGAGTTGGTAGTTTGAGATGTTTTATGAGAGTTCATGTGCTCCGGACATGAATTCCTTGCAATTCTCTAAGATTATCATATGATGCTTGTTTAGATTTGAATCATAATAATCCTTGAGCAGGCCATAGTCCATAGGCATGGCTGTTACTCCGAAGGCTATGATTTTGAATTCTATATTGATTGGATGGGACTGTAACTTGGAAGTTCAACTTGATTGGAATTGAATGTGTTTGAATGCTTTATTTTCCAACTAGATAAGAGATAGGACTTCAAATCTAGTTGTGTTCTCTACTTGGATTGACTGGATTGACATGGGATTGCTACAAGTGGATCCTTGAATGCCTTAGTACCTTAAATAACTGATTTTCCATTAAGTTTCTATTTAAGTTTAATTACTCAATTGAATCTTATTTCTTGCAAAACTGAGTTGCTGGAATAGTTTGAAAGTTGTTTCTAATTCCCTGTGGATCGACCTCGGTCTTATCGAGATTTATTACTACATCGCAGCCTTACACTTGAGGCGAACGAACAAGTTTTTGGCGCCGTTGCCGGGGAACTTAGATAATGGTTTTTCAAATTATTTTAGTGGCTGTAGAAGTAGAAGTAGATAGGTTTTCTGATTTTTTTTTTAGAACTAACAAATTGTTTGGTATTGTAGGATTTCTTTCTAGTTAAAAGCACATCAGGTGATACCTTTCTAACTTAGCTTTTTACAGATTTTCTATTTTCAGATTTCTAGGATTTAGGACTAGTTTTAGTTTTTGGTTGAGTGGTTTATGTCCCGTTGGGAACGTAACCACTCAAATCGTCTCCAATCTGAAGGTGGTTTAGTTGGACCATTGTCAGTCCATAGACGAGTCCGAAATTGCCAAGAACATTGTGAAAGTTTGGGGAGTATGGATCAAACACCTTTAAGGAATCCTCCCCCCCTACTCCAACTACAAACGCAAATCAAGGAGTAGGAGAGAATGAGGTACATAATGTCCCTCCACTAAGATCATTGCGGGATTACCTACAACCAGCCCGTGCAATTACACCCTCTTGCGTGGTTCTACCACCAAATGGGGGAAACATTGATATAAAAACGGGTGTAATTCAACTCTTACCAAAGTTCCATGGGCTAGACTCTGACCGCCCATATCTACACTTGAAAGAATTTGAAGAAGTGGTGGCTGTTGAACCTCCAATTTATACATTGCATTGCCCACTACATCACAGTATATGCATGGTTTTCATGATTAAAAGGCCCATCTAACGCATGTTTTGTGATTGTAGGGATGAGAGCAGACTTCACCTAATTGGGGACCAAAAGAATACATTTAGATGCATGGGATGAAGATTGAAAGAGGAGCAAAGAGAGAAGGGATGAAGATTGAAAGAGGAGCAAAGAGAGAAGAAAGTAAGGAGAAGAGAAAGTTGAAGAAAGAAAGGAAGAAAAAGGAGAACAACAGCAAGTCCGACCGGTCGTCCGACCGGTCGGCTACACCATTGGGAAGCATTGAAGGAAGGACCAGTTGGTCCGACCGGTCTTGACCGGTCGGCCAACAGGTCAGCCGACTTGTTAAAACCCCCTGGACTCAGATTCACTGAGGCCGACCGGTCAGCAAAGAAGGAAGTTTCTATGTACGCTAGACTGACTCCAAAACAAGCCCGACCGGTCATGACCGGTCGGCCAGCCAGTCCGACCGGTCTAGATCGGTCGGCTCTGCGTAAACAGAGACCTTTCTAAAACGGGACTCCGAAATTCGCTGCGCACTGCGTAACCTTACGCGGATTCTGGATGTTTCCGACGCAAGGGAGCTTTCCTACTATAAAAGGACACCTAGGGGCTCTTCCTAGGTCATCATAGAATCTAAGGGACGTGGTTCTAGAGAGGGGAAGCTGTCGTGGAGCGTCTGCAACTCTCCAATTTCCAGTTTTTCTAGTTTTTATGCTTTCTATTAGGAGTTCTAGTTGTAGTATGACACTGCTCGGCTAGAATCTCTCAGCTAAGGCTGAGAGGTGAAGCTTGTAGCTAATTTCATGTTTGATTCAAGTTAATTCAAGTAATTTTCAATTCAAGTTTAGATTTTTCATATTCTACTTCTTAAGTTGGTAGTTTGAGATGTTTTATGAGAGTTCATGTGCTCCGGACATGAATTCCTTGCAATTCTCTGAGATTATCATATGGTGCTTGTTTAGATTCGAATTATAGTAATCCTTGAGCAGGCCATAGTCCATAGACATGGCTGTTACTCCGAAGGCTATGATTTTGAATTGTACATTGATTGATTGGGATTAGAACTTGGAAGTTCAACTTGAATGGGATTGAATGTGTGTGAATGCTTTATTTTCCAACTAGATAAGAGATAGGACTTCAAATCTAGTTGTGTTCTCTACTTGGGTTGATTGGATTGACATGGGATTGCTACAAGTGGATCCTTGAATGCCTTAGTACCTAAAATCATTGATTTTTCATTAAGTTACTGTTTTATTTTAATTACCAAATTGAATCCTTTTTCCTTACAAAACTAAGTTGCTGGAATAGTTTGAAAGTTGTTTCTAATTCCCTGTGGATCGACCTCGGTCTTACCGAGTTCTATTACTACATCGCAGCCTTACCCTTGAGGCGAGCAAACAAGTTTTTGGCGCCGCTGCCGGGGAAATTAGATAACGGTTTTCAAATTGTTTTAGTGGCAGTAGAAGTAGATAGGTTTTCTAATTTTTTTCTAGAACTAACAAATTGTTTGGTTTTGTAGGTTTTCTTCTCTAGTTAAAAGCGCGTTAGGTGATGCCTTTCTAACTTAGTTTTTTTTTTTTTTTACAGATTTTCTATTTTCAGATTTCTAGGATGTAGGACTAGTATAGTTTTTGTTGAGTGGTTTATGTCCTGTTGGGAACGTAACCACTCAAATCGTCTCCAATCTGAAGGTGGTTTAGTTGGACCATTGTCAGTCCATAGACGAGTCCGAAATTACCAAGAGCATTGTGAAAGTTTGGGGAGTATGGATCAAACACCTTTAAGGAATCCTCCCCCCTACTCCAACTACAAACGCAAATCAAGAAGGAGTAGGAGAGAATGAGGTACATAATGTTCCTCCACTGAGATCATTGTGGGATTACCTACAACCAGCCCGTGCCATTACACCCTCTTGTGTGGTTCTACCACCAAACGGGGGAAACATTGATATAAAACTAGGTGTAATTCAACTCTTACCAAAGTTCCATGGGCTAGACTCTGACCGCCCATACTTACACTTGAAAGACTTTGAAGAAGTGGTGGCTACCTTGCAGTACGCCAATGTTTCAGAAGATACCATTAAACTTAAACTTTTTTCCTTTTCATTGAAAGAAAGAGCCAAAGATTGGCTTCACTCTCTTAGACCGCATTCGATTGGGTCATGGGTTGAGATGAACCGGGAATTCTTGAAAAAGTTCTTCCCGGCTCATAAAACGAACACCCTTCGAAGAGCCATAATGAATTTCTCGGCTAAAGAGGGTGAATCCTTTTTTAATGTTGGGAGAGATTCAAGGACCTCCTACTTGCGTGCCCACATCATGGCTATGAGAGTTGGCGAATTATAATTTTTTTCAATGATGGATTAAGTTCCAATATGCGTCAATTCTTAGAGATGATGTGCAATGGCGAGTTTATGAGTAAAAATCCAGATGAGGCTTGGAGTTACTTGGACATGTTGGCTGAAAATGCCCAATCTTGGGACACCTCGGATAAACCCAATAACCCCAAGCCCACTCAAGAGAAAGGAGGGATCTATGTCCTTAAGGAGGAAGACGACGTGAATGCAAGGATAACCAATCTCACAAGGAAGGTTGAGGCCTTGGAACTTAGTAAAAGTGGAGTTCCAAAGTCCAATGAAGCTGTTGAAACCATATGTGGGATTTGCCTCACCGATTTACACGCTACGCAAGATTGTCCCACGATTCCTGCATTTCAAGAGGTATTACATGAACATGCAAAAGCCACATATGGGTATCAACGGCCGTTCAATTGACCGGTGGGTAATACGTACAATGAGAGTTGGAAGAACCACTCAAATTTTAGTTGGAAGAATGCTCCTAAAGGCAATCCTACCAACTCTCAAAGAGGGCCACCCATGCAAAATATGGCTCCACCTCAGTTCTCAATGGAGGATACCTTGAAAGCGTTTATACAAGGACAAACACAAATCAATCAAACAAATCAGCAAATGTTTCAAGAGCTTAAAGTCTCAGTTGATGAGATTAGGGGACGCTTGAATGCTAGGGAAGGGACCTTTCCGGCCCAACCTCAGCCAAATCAAAGCAAGTACATGAAGTTAGAATCCCTAATCCTTCCAACCAAAACATGGAGCAAGCCAAATCCATCACCACTCTTAGAAGTGGTAAACAATTGACAAATCTATTCCGGTGAAGGCAGAAGAGCCTAATGATCTGGTAAATTCTGAGGATGAGGATGGATCTAACTTGGCCCCACCAAAACCACGTTGCAACTCGTTGATAGATCTATCCATGTACCGAGGGGAATAGTTGAGGATGTTCTAGTCCAAGTTGACAAATTCTACTACCCGGTAGATTTTATCGTCTTGGACACACAACCGGTTTTGGATGCTAGCACCCAAATACCAGTAATATTAGGCCGCCCATTCCTTGCCACATCAAACGCAATCATCAATTGCCGGAATGGGGTGATGCAACTATCTTTTGGAAACATGACACTAGAGGTGAATGTGTTTCACTTGGGCAAAAGACATAGGGATGTCGATGATGATGAGTTCTTCGAGGTAAACATGCTTGAATCTTTTGAAGAAGAAGAACTCCTCCAACTTGAACCACTAGAAAGCTTGGAGACATGCTTACCACATTTCATGGATTCTGAAGACCCCATCATTAGTGAAATTGTGCAAGCATCGAATATAGAAAGACCGGTAGTTGGTACTAGCCGGTGGAGGCCCCATTTTGAAAAGTTGCCACCAACCACATCAAGGCCTCTACCGTCTAACGTCAAACCACCGAAGCTTGACCTTAAACCATTGCCATCTGAGCTTAAATATGTATATTTGAGTCAAGAGGAAACTTTTCCAGTTGTCATTGCCTCTCACCTAGAGAAAGACCAAGAGCTCAAGTCGATTGAGTTACTCAAAGAACATAGGGAAGCCATAGGTTAGACAATAGCAGATCTCAAGGGGATAGATCCTTCGGTTTGCACTCACCGTATACACCTTGAAGAAAATGCAAAAATGACTAGACAACCTCAAAGACGGCTAAATCCAAACATGATGAAGGTTGTCAAAGCCGAGGTGTTAAAGCTATTAGATGTGGGTATCATCTACCCCATCTCAGATAGCCAATGGGTGAGTCCTACCCAAGTTGTCCCCAAGAAATCTGGTATTACCATCATAGAAAACGCCAACAATGAGCTTATACCGACTAGGGTGACCACCGGTTGGCGTATGTGCATTGATTATAGGAAGCTCAACACGGTTACTAGGAAAGACCACTTTCCTCTCCCATTTATGGATCAAATTTTGGAGAGGTTAGCAGGCCATTCCTATTATTGCTTCCTAGATGGCTATTCCGGATACAACCAAATTGAGATAGGTCCGGAGGACCAAGAGAAAACCACATTTACATGCCCGTTTGGCACCTTCGCTTACCGAAGAATGCCATTCGGGTTATGTAATGCACCCGCCACATTCCAACGATGAATGTTGAGTATTTTCTCGGACATGGTGGGTGAGTTTCTTGAGGTATTCATGGACGAATTTTCTATTTTTGGTTGTACGTTTGATGAGTGTCTCAAGCACTTGGAGTTGGTCTTGATGAGGTGTGAGGAGAAGAAACTCGTCTTAAACTGGAAAAAGTGCCATTTCATGGTACAAAGAGGAATAGTCCTTGGACATATCATCTCGTCCAATGGAATAGAGGTAGACCGGGCAAAAATTGACATAATTTCCAATCTACCACCACCCAAAAGCATACGTGATGTGCGGTCTTTCCTTGAACACTCCGGTTTCTATAGAAGATTTATAAAGGATTTTAGTCGTATCTCAAGGCCTTTATGTAACCTTCTACAAAAGGAGAACCAATTTGAGTGGAGTGCCGAATGTCAATTAGCTTTTTCAAAGCTAAAAGACATGTTAACAACCGCTCCTATTATGCAACCACCAGATTGGTCCATCCCTTTTGAGTTGATGTGTGATGCGAGCGATTATGCTATTGGGGCAGTGTTAGGCCAAAAGAAGGATAAGAAGCCCCATGTTATCTACTACGCAAGTAGGACCTTGAATCTCGCCCAAGTTAACTATTCGACCACGGAGAAAGAGCTCCTAGCTGTCATTTTTGCCTTGGACAAATTCAGGCCTTACTTAATAGGATCCAAAGTTATTGTTTACACGGATCATGCGGCGCTGAAACACCATCTTTCTAAGAAGGATGCTAAGCCCCGTTTGCTTAGATGGATCCTACTCCTTCAAGAATTCGACTTGGAGATCAAAGACAAGAAGGGGGTAGAAAATGTGGTGGCGGATCATCTATCCCGCTTAGTCCTACCTAATTCCATTGACGAGTCACCTATTGAGGACTCATTCCCTGATGAGCAACTCTTTGTTGCTATGCATCCACCATGGTACGTTGATATAGCCAATTATCTTTCCACAGGTGTGATGCCGATTCATTAGATTGCGCAGGACAAACGTAAATTTCTAAGGAAAGTGCCCAGATTTTTCTGGGATGAGCCTTTATTGTTTAAATATTGCCCAGACCAAATTATAAGGAGATGTGTCCCTGATGATGAACACAATTCCGTCATCTCCTTTTGTCATGATCAAGCATGTGGGGGTCATTTTTTAGCCAAGAAAACAACTGCAAAAATTCTGCAATGTGGTTTTTACTGGCCCACACTATTTAAGGACACCCACGAGTTTTGCAAAGCATGCGAGCGTTGCCAAAAATTAGGAGGATTATCACGTCGAAATATGATGCCTCTCACCCCAATTCAACATCTTGAAGTCTTTGACTGTTGGGGCATCGATTTCATGAGACCATTCCCTTCATCTTTTGGACATGTCTATATTTTGCTTGCCGTAGACTATGTGTCTAAATGGATAGAGGCAATCCCATGTAGAACTAACGATCATCGTACGGTTCTCAAGTTCCTCAAAGAAAACATACTTTCTAGATTTGGGACGCCTCGAGTCATCATTAGTGATGGTGGTTCTCACTTTTGCAATAGACCTTTTGAAGCTTTAATGAAGAAATATGGTATTAGGCATAAAGTGAGTACCCCATACCACTCACAGACAAGTGGGCAAGCTGAAATCTCCAATAGGGAAATCAAACAGATTTTGGAAAAGACGGTGAGACCGGATCGCAAGGATTGGTCCCTAAGATTAGATGATGCACTTTGGGCTCACCGTACCGCCTACAAGACACCCATTGGAATGTCCCCTTATAGACTTGTCTATGGGAAGGTTTGCCACTTGCCTGTGGAGATAGAACACAAAGCCTATTGGGCAATTCGGGCTTTAAATTTTGACATTGACAAGGCTAGCTCGCTTCGCAAACTTCAATTAAATGAGCTTGATGAAATCCGGAATGATGCTTATGAGAACTCGAGAATTTACAAGAGTAAGATGAAGGCCTTCTATGACAAGCACATCTTCAGCAAATCTTTCCATGAAGGACAGAAAGTACTCTTGTATAATTCCCGACTTCATCTTTTTCCTGAAAAATTACGATCTCGATGGACCGGCCCATATATTGTCAAAGAAGTTTTTCCTCATGGGGCTGTTGAGATTGAGAATGCAGCGAATGGTAACTGTTTTAAAGTTAATGGACAACGCCTTAAACCATTTGTTGAGAAATTTGATTCAGATGACGTGTCCATCACTCTGAATGATCTTGTGTATCAGGATGATTGATCTCCTAGTCTGATGGAGGTATAGCATAGGTAGGTTTAGTTTTATTTAGTTTTACTACTTTAGGAGGTTTTAGTTGTTGGGTTGTAGACTTCCATGATCGCTCTCTCAGGTACTATTGTTCTCACTCTCTCATTTTTACCATTGCTCTCATGTTCATGCTCATTGCATATCTTTTTACATTGAGGACAATGCAAGAATTGGTTGGGGGTGAAATGAGAGTTCTCATCTAGCAGTTTGCAACATTTCCAGCTTCATATGCGCAAAATTTTTTTTAAAATTTTTTCTAAATTTCAAAACTCTTTTAGAAAGCCTTATTTCCATGCATTCGAGATGATATGAGTATAGGAAGAGGAGATACGAAGTGTGCGACGTGTAAGTCTTGAATTTCTCCCAACATAATGGTTTTATATGTTAGTTCCCCTATTGTTGTGATTGATAGAAAATTTGAACACTTTTTACACCTAGTTCACGTTATACGATTTTCATGAGTTGAACGGTTTATGTGATTTGTGGATTAGCTAGACTTTGATTTAAAGGTGTTGAGAAACTAAGCCGGGGAATGTTGTCCATCCTTGTCCATGGGAAAATAACGGAAGATATGGATTTTAAAAAATCCTATCTAAATCAAAAGAAAAAGGAAAAGAAAGGATGAAATCGGGAATGAAGGAAAAATGGTGGAAAATTCCGAAAAGGGCTACCTACTACCAACCGGGGGATGGTCGAACCGTAACCAAAGCCGGAAATGGGACGTAGTGTGAAAGCCGTCGGAAGGACGGTAAGGAAAATTCCTGTCATAGGCTTGTTGTTGCTCTGTGCACCTTAAAATCCTTGGTTTACTTAATCTATGAAGAAGATGATCCCAGAAACTCATGAGATGAACTTTCACTATGCACACTAGGTTAAATTTGTTCGAGTTCTTCTATTTATCAATCAATCAGCGAGAATTTCATGTAGACACTTATTATGTTTTGAGAGTCCAAGGTTTCAGCTTCAATCACCTAATTTTTCCAAATTTTATACTTGTACATCTTGGAATGGATAGAATCATGGTTTCTGAAGGAGAGTTGGCTTGGTGGTTTGAAATTGTTTCACGTAGGTTTTGCTCGAGACTAGCAAAAAGATGGTTGGGGGTGTGTTGAACCTCCAATTTATACATTGCATTGCCTACTACATCACAGTATATGCATGGTTTTCATGATTAAAAGGCCCATCTACCGCATGTTTTGTGATTGTAGGGATGAGAGCAGACTTCACCCAATTGGGGACCAAAAGAATACATTTAGATGCATGGGATGAAGATTGAAAGAGGAGCAAAGAGAGAAGAAAGCAAGGAGAAGAGAAAGTTGAAGAAAGAAAGGAAGAAAAAGGAGAACAACAGCAAGTCCGACTGGTCAGCCGACCAGTCGGCTACACCATTAGGAAGCATTGGAGGAAGGACCAGTTGGTCCGACCAGTCTTGACAGGTCGGCCGACTTGTTAAAACACCCTGGACTCAGATTCACTGAGGTCGAAGGAAGTTTCTGTGTACGCTGGACTGACTCCAAAACAAGCCCGACCGGTCGTGATCGGTTGGCCAGCCTAGTCCGACCGGTCTAGACCGGTCGACTCTGCGTAAACAGAGACCTTTCTAAAACGGGACTCTGAAATTCGCTGCGCACTGCGTAACCTTACGCGGATTCTGGATGTTTCTGACGCAAGGGAGCTTTCTTATTATAAAAGGACACCTAGGGGCCTTCCTAGGTCACCATAGAAGCTAAGGGACGTGGTTCTAGAGAGGGGAAGCTGTCGTGGAGCGTCTGCAACTCTCCAATTTTCGGTTTTTCTAGTTTTTATGCTTTTTATTAGGAGTTCTAGTTGTAGTATGACAATGCTCGGCTAGAATCTCTCAGCTAAGGCTGAGAGGTGAAGCTTGTAGCTAATTTCATGTTTGATTCAAGTTAATTCAAGTAATTTTCAATTCAAGTTTGGATTTTTCATATTCTAGTTCTTAAGTTGGTAGTTTGAGATGTTTTATGAGAGTTCATGTGCTCCAGACATGAATTCCTTGCAATTCTCTGAGATTATCATATGGTGCTTGTTTAGATTCGAATTATAGTAATCCTTGAGCAGGCCATAGTCCATAGACATGGCTGTTACTCCGAAGGCTATGACTTTGAATTCTACATTGATTGATTGGGACTAGAACTTGGAAGTTCAACTTGAATGGCATTGAATGTGTGTGAATGCTTTATGTTGAACCACCAATTTATACATTGCATTGCCCATTACATGACATGGTTTGCATGATTTTCATGATTTAAAGGCCTATCTAACACATGTTTTGTGATTATAGGGGATGAGAGCGGACTTCATTCAATTAGGGATTGAAAGGATACATTTAAAGCCATTTGGATGAAGGACGAAAGAGGACCAAAGAAAGAAGAACACAAGGAAAAGAGAGAGAAGAGGAAAGAGGAGAAAAGAAAGAAAGAAGAACAAGTTAAAGAGGGCTAGACCAGTCTTAACCGGTCGGCCAGAGGAGCCAGACTGGTCTTGACCGGTCGGCCACACAAGCTGAACACATTGAAGAACAGACCGACCGGTCTTGACCGGTCGGCCATGCACACTGGAAGATGGACAACTTGGTCCGACCAGTCATGACCGGTTGGCTATATACGCTAGAACAAGCCCAATTTGGTCCGACCGGTCATGACCGGTCGGCTACACTTGCTGGATCAATGGACAGATCAGTCCGACCGGTCATGACCGGTCGGCAGCACTCCCTGGACTGTTTAAAAGGCCAGTCCGACCGGTCTAGACCGGTCGGCCCTGCGTAAGAAGAGTTCTTTCTAAATCAGGACTCCGAAAACTGCTGCGCATTGCGTAACCTTTCGCAGATTCCGACGCAAGGGAGGTTTCTTACTATAAAAGGACACCTAGGGACTCTTCCTAGGGCATCAAAGAAGCTAAGGGACGTGGTTTTGGAGAGAGGAAGCTGTCGTGGAGCGTCTGCAACTCTTCTATTTCCGGTATTTCTAGTTTTATGCTTTTATTCAGAGATTTTAGTTGTAGCATGATTATGCTCGGCTAGAACCTCTCAGCTAAGGCTGAGAGGTGAAGCTTGTAGCTAATTCTATGTTGGATTCAGTTTAATTCAAGTAATTTAATTTCAAGTTGAATTTTTCTTTCATGTTCAGTTCTAAAAGTGGTAGTTTGAGATGTTTTATGAGAGTTCATGTGCTCCGGACATGAATTCCTTGCAATTCTCTGAGATTACCATATAATGCTGGTTTAGATTTGAATTATAGTAATCCTTGAGCAGACCATAGTCCATAGGCATGGCTGTTACTCCGCAGGCTATGGTTTTGAATTCTACATTGATTGAATGAACTAGAACTTGGAAGTTCAACTTGATTTGGATTGAATGTGTGTGAATGCTCTATTTTCCAACTAGATGAGAGATAGGACTTCAAATCTAGTTGTGTTCTCTACTTGGATTGACTAAATTGACATAGGATTGCTACAAGTGGATCCTTGAATGCCTTAGTACTTTATATCACTGATTTCCCATTAAGTTGCTATTTTAGTTAAATACTCAATTGAATTTGATTTTCTTCCATAAACTGAGTTGCTGGAGTGGTTTGGAAGTTGTTTCTATTTCCCTGTGGATCGACCTCGGTCTTACCGAGATTTATTACTACATCGCAGCCTTACACTTGAGGCGAGCGAACAAGTTTTTGGCGCCATTGCCGGGGATCTTAGATAACGGTTTTCAAATAATTTCAGTGGCTGTAGAAGTAGAAGTAGATAGGTTTTTATGATTTTCTTAGAACTAACATATTTTTTCTGTTTTGTAGGAAATCTTCTCTAGTTCAACCACGTCAGGTGATACCTTTCTAACTTAGTTTTTTTTCAGATTAACTTCAGATTTCAGTTTTCTAGGTTAGGATTAGTTTTGATTTTTGGTTGAGTGGTTTATGTCCCGTTGGGAACGTAATCACTCAAATCATCTCCAATCTAAAGGTGGTTTAGTTGGACCATTGTCAGTTCATAGACGAGTCCAAAATTATCAAGAGCATTGCGAAAGTTTGGGGAGTATGGAACAGACACCTTTAAGGAATCATCCCCCCCTACTCCAACTACAAACGCAAATCAGGAAGGAGTAGGAGAGAATGAGGTACATAATGTTCCTCCAATGAGATCACTACGGGACTACCTACAACCTGCCTGAACAATTACACCCTCTTGCGTGGTTCTACAAGCAAACGGTGGAAATTTTGACATAAAACCGGGTGTAATTCAACTCTTACCAAAGTTCCATGGGCTAGATTCTAACCGCCCATACTTACACTTGAAAGAATTTGAAGAAGTGTTGGCCACCTTACATTACACCAATGTTTCCGAGGATACTATCAGACTTAAACTTTTTCCTTTCACTTTGAAAGAAAGAGCCAAAGATTGGCTTCACTCTCTCAGACCACATTTGATTGCGTCATGGGTTGAGATGAACCGGGAATTCTTGAAAAAGTTCTTCCCGGCTCATAAAACGAACACCCTTCAAAGGGACATAATGAATTTCTCGGCCAAAAAAGGTGAATCTTTCTTCCAATGTTGGGAAAGATTTAAAGATCTCCTGCTTGCTTGCCCACATCATGGCTATGAGAGTTAGCGAATCATAAATTTTTTCAATGATGGATTAAGTTCCAATATGCGCCAATTTGTGGAGATGATGTGCAATGGCAAGTTTATGAGTAAAAATCCAGATGAGGCTTGGAGTTACTTGGACATGTTGGCTAAAAACGCCCAATCTTGGGATACATCGGATAAACCCAATAACTCCAAGCCCACTCAAGAGAAAGGAGGGATCTATGTCCTTAAGGAGGAAGACGATGTGAATGCAAGGATAGCCAACCTCACAAGAAAGGTTGAGGCCATGGAACTTAGTAAAAGTGGAGTTCCCAAGTCCAAAGAAGCTGTTGAAACCATATGTGGGATCTGCCTCACCGATTTACATGCTACGCAAGATTGTCCCATAATTCCTGCATTTCAGGAAGTGCTACATGAGACTGCCAATGCCACATATGGTTATCAACGGCCCTTCAATGGAGCGATAGGTAATACGTACAATGAGAGTTGGAAGAACCACCCAAATTTTAGTTGGAAGAATGCTCCTACGGGCAATCCTACCAATTCTCAAAGAGGGCCACCCATGCAAAATATGGCCCCACCTCAATTCTCAATGGAGGATACTTTGAAGGCATTTATGCAAGGGCAAACGCAAATCAATCAATCGAATCAGCAAATGTTCCAAGAGCTTAAAGCCTCGGTTGATAAGATTAAGGGACGCTTGAATGCTAGGGAAGGGACCTTTCCGGCCCAACCTCAGCCCAATCCAAAGCAAGTACATGAAGTAAGCACCCCTAATCCTTCCAACCAAAACATGGAGCAAGCTAAATCCATCACCACCCTTAGAAGTGGTAAACAAATTGACAAAACTATTCCGGTGAAGGCCGATGAGCCTAATGATCCGGTAAATTCTGAGGATGAAGATGGATCTAACTTAGCCCCACAACAACCGGAACGCATTTACAAGCCCGTGGCACCATTCCCTTCAAGATTGGTTGCCCCAAAATCTCTCTCAAATTCTCATGATATTCTAGAGATTTTCAGACAAGTCAAGATTAATATCCCTTTGCTTGATGCCATCAAACAAATCTCCTCTTATGCCAAGTTTCTAAAAGATCTATGCACAACAAAACGCAAATATAATGTGCAGCAAAAGGCCTTCTTAACTGAGCAAGTGAGTGTCATCCTCACTCAAAAGACCCCCCCCCCCCCCCCCCCCCAAAAAAAATTCAAAGATCCCGGTAGTCCCACCGTCTCATGTATCATTGGAGACTACCGGATTGAGCGTGCCTTGTTAGATTTGGGGGCGAGTGTGAACTTGATCCCATACTTGGTATATGAGCAATTAGGTCTTGGTGAATTAAAACCCACCAAAACCACGTTGCAACTTGCTGATAGATCTATCCGTGTACCAAGGGGGATAGTTGAGGATGTTCTAGTCCAAGTTGACAAATTCTACTACCCGGTAGATTTTATCGTCTTGGACACACAACCGGTGTTGGATGCTAGCACCCAAATACCGGTAATATTAGGCTGCCCATTCCTTGCTACATCAAACGCAATCATCAATTGCCGGAATGGAGTGATGCAACTATCTTTTGGAAACATGACACTAGAGGTGAATGTGTTTCACTTGGGCAAAAGACATAGGGATGTTGATGATGATGAGTTCTTCGAAGTAAACATGCTTGAAACTTTTGAAGAAGAAGAACTCCTCCAATTGGAACCACTAGAAAGCTTGGAGACATGCTTAGCACATTTCATGGATTCTGAAGACCCCATCATTAGTGAGATTGTGCAGGCATTAAATATAGAATGACCGGTGGTTGATATTGTTCGCTTCCCCAAGTGTAGGGTTGCGATGTAGTAATAAACTCGGTAATACCGAGGTCGATCCACAGGGACTTATGTAGGATGTCACAAACTCATCCACAAGTTTCTATTGAAGCTAACAATCAAAGTTTGAATAGAATGTGTGTGATTAACAGTTTAAGCTAAATTGAATGTAAACAAGTATAAGAAGGCACTAGGGGTTCGAGGATCCACTTGTAGCAATCCTCAATGTTCAATCCGCTGTGGTTTCCCATTCTCTCAACTAGAATCACCAGTCAGGTCTATCTAGTCGGATGATAGAACTGTTAAACCAGAAGTCTATAACATGTAAGTTCTGTGCATAAAGTTCACTCAACTCTAGGCTGATCTGAGCATGCTCATTGCATAGGTCATTCACCTTTTCTATAGGTCCAATCCCCAATCATAACCATCCTCAAGTCTTCTCACAAGACAAGGCTAGATCATGATTTAAACTGGATTCAAATTATATGCACAGCCCATACATATTCCAGATAATCAACCAAAACTAGAACTTTGGTATGAAGCCCCTTTATGAAGAGCTTGGTACTAGAGCGCACTCCAATTCCTCGGATCATACAGGTCTAGACCGTTGCAAACAAATTAAGCAGATAAGTAATTCATCCAAACATCCATGAGTCATCACAAGACTAAGAGAAATTACTTAAAAACTTGTATAAACTTCAAACCTTAGTTCATAATCCTTAATTCCAAACTGAAAACCACTTAACTACGAATTAAAACATCTTAGATACACTACAAGCTTCACCTCTTAGCCCTAGCTAAGATGTTTAGCTGCTCATGATCCAAGGAAACATGAAACAACTACAAAAAGCATGAAAACAGCAGAGCAAACCAAAAGGAGTTGTGAAACTCCAATCTTCACTTCCACAGCCTCCAACCTCGCTTGAACCCTTCTCGGATGCCCTAGGAACAATCCCTAGGTGTCTATTTATAGTCTGGAGGCTCCACGACTTCGGAAGAATCGAGAAAGTGCGTAACACTTACGCAGCGCAGAGAATTTCGGGAAGAAATTAGAAAGTTCTAACTCAGTACGCATGGCCGACCGGTCAAGACCGGTCGGCCTCAAGTGAAAGCACTCCAGCAGTCTTCATTCCAGCAATGATGTCCGACCGGTCATGACCGGTCGGACGTTTTTCTTCTCATACCAGCAGCCATGGCCGACCGGTCGTGACCGGTCGGCCTTAGTTCATTGAAATTCCAGCCCTTCTATCCAGCGATCATGGCCGACCGGTCATGACCGGTCGGCCTTATGCAATACTAGTCTGTTGTTCATAGCTGGCCGGTCAAGACCGGTCTGGCCCTCTTGGCCGACCGGTCATGACCGGTCGGCAGTCTTCATGCATCTACATTCTTCCTTTTCTTTCTTTCCTTGCTTCTTTCTTTCACTTTCTCTCTTCTTTTCTTCTTTGGTCCTCAAGTAATCTCCATTAGAATAGTTCCAAATGATCTCTTTATGTCTTTAATTGAGTAGAGTCCACCCTCAATCCTGTAGTCATAAAACATGCATTGAATTAGCTTTCAACCCATATAAACCATGCACAATGAGTGATGAATTGGGGTTAGAATATGCACAATTAAGAGCTCAACAGATATTAGCCGGTGGAGGCCCCATTTTGAGAAATTACCACCAACCACATCAAGGCCTCTACCGTCTAACATCAAACCACCGAAGCTTGACCTCAAACCATTGCCATCCGAGCTTAAATACGTATATTTGTGTCAAGAGGAAACGTTCCCAGTTGTCATTGCCTCCCACCTAGAGAAAGACCAAGAGCTCAAGTTGATTGAGTTACTTAAAGAACATAGGGAAGTCATAGGTTGGACAATAGCGGATCTCAAAGGGATGGATCCTTCGATTTGTACTCACCGAATACACCTTGAAGAAAACGCAAAAATGACTAGACAACCTCAAAGAGGGTTAAATCCAAACATGATGGAGGTTGTCAAAGCTGAGGTGTTAAAACTATTGGATGTGGGTATTATCTACCCCATCTCAGATAGCCAATGGGTGAGTCCTACCCAAGTTGTCTCCAAGAAATCCGGTATTACCATCATTGAAAACACCAACAATGAGCTTATACCAACTAGGGTGACCACCGGTTGGCATATGTGCATTCATTATAGGAAGCTCAACACGGTTACTAGGAAAGACCACTTCCCTCTCCCATTTATGGATCAAATTTTGGAGAGGTTGGCAGGCCATTCCTATTATTGCTTCTTAGATGGCTATTCCGGATACAACCAAATTGAGATAGCTCCAGAAGACCAAGAGAAAACCACATTTACATGCCCGTTTGGCACCTTCGCTTACCGAAGGATGCCATTCGGGTTATGTAATGCACCCGCCACATTACAACGATGCATGTTGAGTATTTTCTCGGACATGGTGGGTGAGTTTCTTGAGGTATTCATGGATGACTTTTCTGTTTTTGGTAGTACATTTGATGAGTGTCTCAACCACTTGAAGTTGGTCTTGATGAGGTGTGAGGAGAAGCAACTTGTATTAAACTGGGAAAAGTGTCATTTCATGGTACAAAGAGGAATAGTCCTTGGACATATCATCTTGTCCAATGGAATAGAGGTAGACAGGGTAAAAATTGACATAATTTCAAATTTACCACCACCCAAAAGCATACGCGATGTGCGGTCATTCCTTGGACATGCCGGTTTCTATCGAAGGTTTATAAAGGATTTTAGTCATATCTCAAGGCCTTTATGCAACCTTCTACAAAAGGAGAACCAATTTGAGTGGAGTACCGAATGTCAATTAGCTTTTTCAAAGCTAAAAGACATGTTGACAACCTCTCCTATCATGCAACCACCAGATTGGTCCATTCCTTTTGAGTTGATGTGCGATGCGAGCGATTTTGCTATTGGGGCGGTGTTAGGTCAAAAGAAGGATAAGAAGCCCCATGTTATCTACTACGCAAGTAGGACCTTCAATCCCGCCTAAGTTAATTATTCAACTACGGAGAAAGAGCTCATAGCTGTCATTTTTGCCTTGGACAAATTCAGACCATACTTAATAGGATCCAAAGTTATTGTTTATACGGATCATGCGGCGCTGAAATACCTTCTTTCTAAGAAGGATGCTAAGCCCCGTTTGCTTAGATGGATCCTACTCCTTCAAGAATTCGACTTGGAGATCAAAGACAAGAAGGGGGTAGAAAATGTGGTGGCGGATCATCTATCCCGCCTAGTCCTACCTAATTCCATTGACGAGTCACCTATTGAGGACTCATTCCCTGATGAGCAACTCTTTGTTGCTATGCATCCACCATGGTACGCTGATATAGCTAATTATCTTTCCACAGGTGTGATGCCGATTCATTGGACTGCGAAGGACAAACGTAAATTTCTAAGGGAAGTGCGCAGATTTTTCTGGGATGAACCTCTATTGTTTAAATATTGCCCAGACCAAATTATAAGGAGATGTGTCCCTGATGATGAACACAATTCAGTCATCTCCTTTTGTCATGATCAAGCATGTGGGGGTCATTTTTCAGCCAAGAAAATAACTGCAAAAATTCTGCAGTGTGGTTTTTATTGGCCTACGTTATTCAAGGACACCCACGAGTTTTGCAAAGCGTGCGAGCGTTGCCAGAAGTTAGGAGGATTATCCCGTCGAAATATGATGCCTCTCACCCCAATTCAACATCTTGAAGTCTTTGACTGTTGGGGCATCGATTTCATGGGACCATTCCCCTCATCTTTCGGACATGTCTATATTTTGCTTGCTGTAGACTATGTGTCTAAATGGATAGAGGCTATCCCATGTAGAACCAACGATCATCGTACGGTTCTCAAGTTCCTCAAAGAAAACATACTTTCTAGATTTGGGACGCCTCGGGCCATCATTAGTGATGGTGGTTCTCACTTTTGCAATAGACCTTTCGAAACTTTAATGAAGAAATATGGTATTAGGCACAAAGTGAGTACCCCATACCACCCATAAACAAGTGGGCAAGATGAAATCTCCAATAGGAAAATCAAGCAGATTTTAGAAAAGATGGTGAGACCGGATCGCAAGGATTGGTCCCTAAGATTAGATGATGCACTTTGGGCTCACCGTACCGCCTACAAGACACCCATTGGAATGTCCCCTTATAGACTTGTTTATGGGAAAGCTTGCCACTTGCCTGTGGAGATAGAACACAAAGCCTATTGGGCAATTCGGGCTTTAAATTTTGACATGGACAAGGCTAGCTCGCTTCGCAAACTCCAATTAAATGAGCTTGATGAAATACGGAACGATGCATACGAGAACTCGAGAATTTACAAGAGTAAAATGAAGGCTTTCCATGACAAAAACATCTTCAAGAAATCTTTCCATGAAGGTCAGAAAGTACTCTTGTATAATTCCCGACTTCATCTTTTTCCAGAAAAATTACGATCTCGATGGACCGGCCCATATATTATTAAAGAAATTTTTCCTCATGGGGCTGTTGAGATTGAAAATGCAGCAAATGGTAACTGTTTTAAAGTTAATGGACAACGCCTTAAACCATTTGTTGAGAAATTTGATTCAGAGGACGTGTCCATCACTCTGAATGATCCTGTCTATTGGGATGATTGATCTCCTAGTCTGATGGAGGTATAGCATAGGTAGGTTTTCTTCAGTTTTACTGCTTTAGTAGGTTTTAGTTGTTGGGTTGGAGACTTCCATGATCGCTCTCTCAGGTACTATTGATTCTCACTCTCTCATATTTTATCATTGCTCTCATGTTCATGCTACTTGAATCTCTTTTTACATTGAGGACAATGCAAGATTTGGTTGGGGGGTGAGATGAGATTCCTCATCTAGCATATTGCAACATTCCGAGCTTCATATGCACAATTTTTTTTTGAATTTTCTAACATCCCAAAAAAAAAAAAAAACTCTTTTAGAAAATCTTGTTTATATACATTTGAGATGCTATGAGTATAAAAAGAGGAGATACGAAGTATGTGATGTTGTAGGTCTTGAATTTCTCCCAACATAATAGTTTCATATGTTAGTTCCCCTATTGATGTGATTGATAGAAAATTTGAACACCTTTACACCAAGTTCACATTACACGATTTTCATGAGTTGACAGGTTTATGTGATTTGTGGATTAGCTAGACTTTGATTTAAAGGTGTTGAGCAGCCAAGCCGAGGTATTTTGTCCATCCTTGTCCATGGGAAAATAATGACAGATATGGATTTTTAAAAATCCTATCTAATTTAAAAGAAAAAGGAAAGAAAGGATGAAATCGGGAAGGAAAGAAAAATGGTGGAAAATTCTGAAAAGGGCTACCTATTACCAACCGGGGGATGGTCGAACCGTAACCAAAGCCGGAAATGGGACGTAGTGTGAAAGCCGTCGGGAGGACGGTAAGGGAAATTCCTGTCATAGGCTTGTTGTTGCTCTGTACACTTTAAAATCCTTGGCTTACTTAATCTATAAAGAAGATGATCCCAGAAACTCATGAGATGATCTTGCACTATGCACACTAGGTTGAATTTGTTCGAGTTCTTCTATTTATCAATCAATCTGTGGGAACTTCATGTAGACATGTATTATTTTTTGAGAGTCCAAGGTTTCAGCTTCTATCACCAAATTTCTCCAATTTTTAGACTTGTACATCTTGGAATGGATAGAAACATGGTTTCTGGAAGAGAGTTGGGTTTGGAGGTTTGAAATTATTCACGCATGTTTTGCTTGGGACTAGCAAAAAGCTGGTTGAGGGGTGTGTTGAACCTCCAATTTATACATTGCATTGCCCATTACATGACATGGTTTGCATGATTTTCATGATTTAAAGGCCTATCTAACACATGTTTTGTGATTATAGGGGATGAGAGCGGACTTCATGCAATTAGGGATTGAAAGGATACATTTAAAGCCATTTGGATGAAGGACGAAAGAGGACCGAAGAAAGAAGAACACAAGGAAAAGAGAGAGAAGAGGAAAGAGGAGAAAAGAAAGAAAGAAGAACAAGTTAAAGAGGGCTAGACCGGTCTTGACCGATCGGCCATACAAGCAGAACACATTGAAGAACAGACCGACCGATCTTGACCGGTCGGCCATGCACACTGGAAGATGGACAACTTGGTCCGACCGGTCATGACTGGTCGGCTATATACGCTGGAACAAGCCCAATTTGGTCCGACCGGTCATGACCGGTCGGCTACACTTGCTGGATCAATGGACAGATCAGTCCGACCGGTCATGACTGGTCGGCAGCACTCCCTGGACTGTTTAAAAGGCCAGTCCGACCGATCTAGACCGGTCGGCCCTGCGTAAGAAGAGTTCTTTCTAAATCAGGACTCCGAAAACTGCTGCGCACTGCGTAACCTTTCGCAGATTCCGACGCAAGGGAGGTTTCTTACTATAAAAGGACACCTAGGGACTCTTCCTAGGGCATCAAAGAAGCTAAGGGATGTGGTTTTGGAGAGAGGAAGCTGTCGTGGAGCGTCTGCAACTCTTCTATTTTCGGTTTTTCTAGTTTTATGCTTTTATTCAGAGATTTTAGTTGTAGCATGATTATGCTCGGCTAGAACCTCTCAGCTAAGGCTGAGAGGTGAAGCTTGTAGCTAATTCTATGTTGGATTCAGTTTAATTCAAGTAATTTAATTTCAAGTTGAATTTTTCTTTCATGTTTCAGTTCTAAAAGTGGTAGTTTGAGATGTTTTATGAGAGTTCATGTGCTCCGGACATGAATTCCTTGCAATTCTCTGAGATTACCATATAATGCTGGTTTAGATTTGAATTATAGTAATCCTTGAGCAGACCATAGTCCATAGGCATGGCTGTTACTCCGCAGGCTATGGTTTTGAATTCTACATTGATTGAATGAACTAGAACTTGGAAGTTCAACTTGATTTGGATTGAATGTGTGTGAATGCTCTATTTTCCAACTAGATGAGAGATAGGACTTCAAATCTAGTTGTGTTCTCTACTTGGATTGACTAAATTGACATAGGATTGCTACAAGTGGATCCTTGAATGCCTTAGTACTTTATATCACTGATTTTCCATTAAGTTGCTATTTTAGTTAAATACTCAATTGAATTTGATTTTCTTCCATAAACTGAGTTGCTGGAGTGGTTTGGAAGTTGTTTCTATTTCCCTGTGGATCGACCTCGGTCTGACCGAGATTTATTACTACATCGCAGCCTTACACTTTAGGCGAGCGAACACTTTATTTTCCAACTAGATAAGAGATAGGACTTCAAATCTAGTTTGTTCTCTACTTGGGTTGATTGGATTGACATGGGATTGCTACAAGTGGATCCTTGAATGCCTTAGTACCTAAAATCACTGATTTTTCATTAAGTTACTGTTTTAGTTTAATTACCAAATTGAATCCTTTTTCCTTGCAAAACTAAGTTGCTGGAATAGTTTGAAAGTTGTTTCTAATTCCTTGTGGATCAACCTCGGTCTTACCGAGTTTTATTACTACATCGCAGCCTTACACTTGAGGCGAGCGAACAGTGGCTACCTTGCAGTACGCCAATGTTTCAGAAGATACCATTAGACTTAAACTTTTTCCCTTTTCATTGAAAGAAAGAGCCAAAGATTGGCTTCACTCTCTTAGACCACATTCGATTGGGTCATGGGTTGAGATGACCCGAGAATTCTTGAAAATTTTCTTCCCGGCTCATAAAACAAACACCCTTCGAAGAGCCATAATGAATTTCTCAACTAAAGAGGGTGAATCTTTTTTTCAATGTTGGGAGAGATTTAAGGACCTCCTACTTGCTTGCCCAGATCATGGCTATGAGAGTTGGCGAATTATAAATTTTTTCAATGATGGATTAAGTTCCAATATGCGCCAATTCGTAGAGATGATGTGGAATGGCGAGTTTATGAGTAAAAATCCAGATGAGGCTTGGAGTTACTTGGACATGTTGGCTAAAAATGCCCAATCTTGGGATACCTCGGATAAACCCAATAACCCCAAGCCTACTCAAGAGAAAGGAGGGATCTATGTCCTTAAGGAGGAAGACGACATGAATGCAAGGATAGCCAACCTCACAAGGAAGGTTGAGGCCATGGAACTTAGTAAAAGTGGAGTTCCAAAGTCCAATGAAGCTGTTGAAACCATATGTGGGATTTGTCTCACCGATTTACACGCTACGCAAGATTGTCCCACAATTCCTGCATTTCAAGAGGTATTACATGAACATGCAAACGCGACATATGGGTATCAACAGCCTTTCAATGGACTGGTGGGTAATACATACAATGAGAGTTGGAAGAACCACCCAAATTTTAATTGGAAGAATGCTCCTACAGGTAATCCTACCAACTCTCAAAGAGGGCCACCCATGCAAAATATGGCCCCACCTTAGTTCTCAATGGAGGATACCTTGAAAGCGTTTATACAAGGGAAAACGCAAATTAATCAAACAAATTAGCAAATGTTCCAAGAGCTTAAAGTCTCGGTTGATGAGATTAAGGGATGCTTAAATGCTAGGGAAGGGACCTTTCTGGCCCAACCTCAGGCCAATCCAAAGCAAGTACATGAAGTGAGCATTCCTAATCCTTCCAACCAACACATGGAGCAAGCTAAATCCATCACCACTCTTAGAAGTGGTAAACAAATTGACAAATCCATTCCGGTGAAAGCCGACAAGCCTAATGATCCGTAAATTATGAGGATGAGGATGGATCTAACTTAGCCCCACAAGAACTGGAATGCATTTACAAGCCCCTAGCACCATTCCCTTCAAGATTGGTTGCCCCAAAATCTCTTCCAAACTCTCATGATATTCTAGAGATTTTCAGACAAGTCAAGATTAATATCCCTTTGCTTAATGCCATCAAACAAATTCCCTCTTATGCCAAGTTTCTAAAGGACCTATGCACAACAAAACGCAAATATAATGTGCAACAAAAGGCCTTCTTAACTGAGCAAGTGAGTGCCATTCTCACTCAAAAGACCCCCTCAAATTTCAAAGATCCCGGTAGTCCCACCGTCTCATGTATCATTGGAGACTACCGGATTGAGCGTGCCTTGTTAGATTTGGGGGCGAGTGTGAACTTGATCCCATACTCGGTATATGAGCAATTGGGTCTTGGTGAATTAAAACCCACCAAAACCACGTTGCAACTCGCTGATAGATCTATCCGTATACCGAGGGGGATAGTTGAGGATGTTCTAGTTCAAGTTGACAAATTCTACTACCCGGTAGATTTTATCGTCTTGGACACACAATCGGTTCTGAATGCTAGCACTTAAATACCGATGATATTAGGCCCCCCATTCCTTGCCACATCAAACATAATCATCAATTGCCAGAATGGGGTGATGCAACTATCCTTTGGAAACATGACATTAGAAGTGAATGTGTTTCACTTGGGCAAAAGGCATAGGGATGATGATGATATCCACGAGGTTGATTTGATTGATTCAATCATGGAAGAGGAGTTCGCTTTAAGGCATAATTTTGATCCTCTAGATGTTGTTTGTTTTGATCCCTTTGAGGATTGGGACGATAATGATGTTCCCTTTGAGGTAAACATGGATGATGGGGGGTTTTCCCAACATGATCTACCTGAAAGTTTGGAGACATATTCGACACATTCTAAGGATAAATCTAATTCTCAATTTCTTAAGACTTTAGAAGTGTCAATTTCTAAAAATTCAATTGACAAGTCACCAATTTCTGATTTACATAAATTTGTTTTGCAGGATTTGGAAGAGTTGGTGCTTGACCTGCCTACGGAGAGGCCAATTTTGAAAGTGTAGAGGTTGAGGATCCACTCCAACCTACACAGCTTTGAGAAGGAGGAAGACATAAAGGGTCCTAATCTAAAAATTACCTCTGATGAGGTCTCTTATACACTTGAGGAGTGCTTAACGTACTTTGAGGATTGGGATGACCCCATGATTCAGGACATTGTACATGCTTTGAGAGAGACTTCCCCGGTGCCTAAAAAGTTTCCTTCCACAGAACACCAAACTGAAAATTCAATTCTGGAAGCACCGATGAAATCTGATTTTGTGGAGATCATATCAACTTGTGAAGAAGAAATACAAGTCTCCACATCTCTTTGGTCTGTTCAAACCGAAGAACACCTCTGGGATGATCCATACTTGAATAATTTTCGCCCAGACAAGAAGGAAAGGAGATCCATATTCAATGATTTCCAACCAATGAAATTCTCCTTTCCTAGTACATGTGACAATTTTGTTGAAGAACCCACTGAAATTTTTCAGCAGGATTTTCAATGGGGTAGAATGATCGATGTCACTAATGTACTTTCCAAAGCAGGATGGTGGATAGTTCTACTGAAAAATTTGTTACACCACTTGATGATCCTGCTCAACTTTGTCCTTTTGGATGTTATAATGATAATCGATCTCCTAGTCTGATGGAGATCCTCTTTTTACAAGGACGGGTTAGTTATCTTTATTGCTTTCCGTAGATTAGGTTTAGGTTTATTCAGTTTTACTATTTTAGTAGGTTTTAGTTGTTGGGTTGTAGACTTCCATAATCGCTCTCTCAGGTACTATTGTTCTCACTCTCTCATATTTTACCTTTGCTCTCATGTTCATACTCATTGCATATCTGTTTACATTGAGGACAATGTAAGAATTGGTTGGGGGGTGAGATGAGATTCCTCATCTAGCAGTTTGCAACATTTCGAGCTTCATATAAGCAATTTTTTTTAAATTTTCTAAAATTTCAAAACTCTTTTAGAAAACCTTATTTCCATGCATTCAAGATGATATGAGTATAAGAAGAGGAGATACGAAGTGTGTGATGTTGTAAGTCTTGAATTTCTCCCAACATAATGGTTTTATATTTTAGTTCCCCTATTGTTGTGATTGATAGAAAATTTGAACACTTTTACACCTAGTTCACATTACACGATTTTCATGAGTTGAACGGTTTATGTGATTTGTGGATTAGCTAGACCTTGATTTAAAGGTGTTGAGAAACTAAGCCGGGGTATTTTGTCCATCCTTGTCCATGGGAAAAAAACGGGAGATATGGATTTTTTTTAAAAATCCTATCTAAATCAAAAGAAAAAGGAAAAGAAAGGATGAAATCGGGAAGGAAGGAAAAATGGTGGAAAATTCTGAAAAGGGCTACCTATTACCAACCGGGGGATGGTCGAACCGTAACCAAAGCCGGAAATGGGACGTAATGTGAAAGCCGTCGGAAGGATGGTAAGGCAAATTCCTGTCATAGGCTTGTTGTTGCTCTGTGCACCTTAAAATCCTTGGTTTACTTAATCTATGAAGAAGGTAATCCCAAAGACTCATGAGATGAACTTTCACTATGCACACTAGGTTAAAATTGTTCGAGTCCTTCTATTTATCAATCAATCAGCGGGAATTTCATGTAGACACTTCTTATGCTTTGGGAGTTTAAGTTTGCAATTTCTATCACCTAGTTTCTCCAAATTTTATACTTATATGTCTTGGAATGGATAGAAACATGGTTTCTGAAAGAGAGTTGGGTTTGGAGGTTTGAAATTGTTTCACGCATGTTTTGCTCTGGACTAGCAAAAAGCTGGTTGGGGGGTGTGTTGAACCTCCAATTTATACATTGCATTGCCCAGTATATCACATTATATGCACGGTTTTCATGCTCAAAAGGCCTATCTAATGCATGTTTTGTGATTTCAGGGATGAGAGCGGACTTCAACAAATTGGAGACTAAAAAGGGCCATTTGAAGCCATTGGATGAAGAAGAAAGAAGGACCAAAGAAAGTAGAAAGAGAGGAGAAGAAAGGAAGAAAGAAGCAAAAGGAGAAAAGCAGAAACAAAGGCCAAGACCGGTCATGCGACCGGTCGTTCGACCGGTCCGATTTTTGCATAGAAGGAAATTTTCCAGAGAAGGTCACTGGATCATTCACGACCGGTCGTGAGACCGGTCGTCCGATGCCCAGACCGGTCGTGCGACTGGTCCTTCGATTAAAATTTAAAGACGAAATTTTGGAAAAACTCGCTAGACTGTTTTTGGATGTTTTGCGATCGGTCGTGCGACCGATCGTCAGGGAGCTTAGACCGGTTGTGCGACCGGTCGTCTGCGTAATAAAGCTTCTCCGTGAAGCTCCGAGATTTTCTGCGCAGTGCATAACCTTGCGCGATTTCTGGATGTTTCTGACGCAAGGGGCTTTCACACTATAAAAGGACACCTAGGGGCTCTTCCTAGGTCATCATAGAAGCTAAGGGACGTGGTTCTAGAGAGAGGAAGCTGTCGTGGAGCGTCTGGAACTCTCTAATTCCTGATTTTTCTAGTTTTCATGCTTTCTATTATGAGTTCTAGTTGTAGTATGACAATGCTCGGCTAGAATCTCTCAGCTAAGGCTGAGAGGTGAAGCTTGTAGCTTATTTCATGTTTGATTCAGTTTAATTCAAGTAATTTCAATTCAAGTTTGGATTTTTATTTATTTTAGTCCCTTGAGTTGGTAGTTTGAGATGTTTATGAGAGTTCATGTGCTCCGGACATGAATTCCTTGCAATTCTCTGAGATTATCATATGATGCTTGTTTAGATTCGAATTATAGTAATCCTTGAGCAGGCCATAGTCCATAGGCATGGCTGTTACCCCGAAGGCTATGATTTTGAATTCTATATTGATTGGATGGGACTAGAACTTGGACGTTCAACTTGATTGGAATTGAATGTGTTTAAATGCTTTATTTTCCAACTAGATGAGAGATAGGACTTCAAATCTAGTTGTGTTCTCTACTTGGATTGACTGGATTGACATGGGATTGCTACAAGTGGATCCTTGAATGCCTTAGTACCTTAAATCACTGATTTTCCATTAAGTTTCTGTTTTAGTTTCCTTAAATCTTATTTCTTGCAAAACTGAGTTGCTGGAATAGTTTGAAAGTTGTTTCTAATTCCCTGTGGATCGACCTCGGTCTTACCGAGATTTATTACTACATCGCAGCCTTACACTTGAGGCGAGCGAACAATCAGTTATCTCATCAACTTAGATATGAGCAGCTGGAGGAGGTGCAGAACAAGGGACTCTGGCCACTCCGGTAATCTGTCGAAGCAGCCTCTCACCCAAATACCACTGAAATGATTCAGCGTCAGAAAGTATGATCCGGAGGCATGAAGCATCATAGGTCTCCACACGCTGAGGGGTGTACTAGAGAGGAAAGTTGGCGTATGGCATCCAAGCAAGCTACAACAAGGGAGATCATCATGATCAACGATAGTACAGCACGAGGGATAATGAAAGCAAGATACTTACATCTTCAACGGTCAATCCGTCTATGACGGCACGCCAGTTGTCCCCAGAAACTCGAGAGCTCCGCTGACGGTTTTGTTGATGCCAGTACATGTGGCGATATAAAGATGGCTCAATGTCGTCCCCCATCCTCGGGGCGAGGTGGGGAAAATGGTCATAAAAGCAAGTCTGGGAAGGGCATACCTAACGATTAGAGAGAGAAAGAGGGTAAATGTCTCCAAGAAAGGAGAAAGAAGAAGTACCTCAACGACAGGCCAAAAACCTGTGTAGCACCGACTATTCCGACTAGTCTTAGCCAGACACTGGAAAATATGAGTCAGGATAGCCCCGTTCCAATTATAGGGATGATGAAGATCCTCAACCAAGCGAAGAAATTTAGGATCAACTCTCTCATTTGCGTGGCAGAGAAGGAAAGACCCGAAGGCATAAGTAATCATGGCCCGTGCTTTATGGAGGGCCTCTAGCTGGGTAGTGGGGGTGACGGAGGCAAAAGTGTTGTAGAACCATCGCATCTTCACTTGATGGCCTTGGAATTCATCTTCGGGCGGGACAGCACCAACAAGCCATAGCCAGTCAGTGGAAGTGATGGGAGCAAGAGAGCTGACTTGAGGAACAACTGCCCCATGAAATGGAAAGCCAATTTGCATATAAATATCCAGGGGAGTTATTCCCCATTCGCCACAAGGGAGTTGAAAGGTGTGGGTCTCATCCGGCCACCTCTCGCAAAGAGCCGCGAGCATCATGCGGTTGGCACTGTTGTTATGGAAGCGTAAGGTAAGGAGGCCAGCAAAAGGAGTGTCAGCCAATACTCGTTCAAGCAAAGGCTGTGGATGTTGCACCCAGTTGTCCTAGTGGTCTCTAGTACCTCGACCCTTGATGGCGGGAAGAGGTTGGTGCTCTTGAGCCAAAGAACACAATGGGCCCCTCGGCGGATGATGAAGGCAAGATCATCCTCATCAATCACTCGACGTCCTCTTGTACCGTCCGCCATTGAATCCTACAAGCTTGGCAAGGTAAGTCCCTATCCTTTACCCATCAAAATCCAAATTATCATCTAGGAAACCCATGGGATGGGGCTCACATTCAGATGCAAGATCCAAAGTCCGACTCCATGTGTTACTTAGGATATGTGTTGGGCCCATTAAAGAAAGCAAGGCCCACCTTAAGGTTGCATGCCATGCCTTAGGTAAAGAAAGTCCATCATCTAAGGACATACTTTGGACAACAAATGCACTCAAGTGCCATGAGATCAACAAGGGATAAGAATCCTACTTCACATGAGAAATTCCTCTTCAAAGTCCATATGTGGCCAAGGATTGATCCACTTTTTATGCCAAGGCCATGATTCTCACTTAAGATGTTTCCATCTTTTTACACATGTATATGGACAAGTGGGGAATAGAAAGGAAGTGGGCCCCCAAGAGCAACCCAAATGCCTCACCCCAATGGATTGAAGGGAGCATATAGCCCACTTGAAGAACATGAGGACCCATTCAATGGGTTAACCATGGGCACCCCTATGTGCATCATCTTGATGAAAGTTTTGGCTATGAGAGCACAACATGGTGGTCTACCCACAAACATATGAATCAAAGAAGCTAATGGTAAAAAATTTGATGCACATAGCCCACGTGAATAATCAAAGTTGGAAATGCCCATGAAAGGACAAGTTTGGGCAACTTATGTGCACCAATTTCTTTACCAAAAAGGGGAACCATTTGAGCACAAGAAGGCATGGCTTGGTGAGTCACGAAACCATCATGAAAATGGCTAAGAATGGTATACATAGCCCACTTGAAGATCAAAATCCAAAATGCCCCAAAGCATGGGACAAAATTGGGCAACTTATGGGTATCATTCTTTCTCACAAATTGAAAGAAAAATCACTCATCTTTGAGAATGATGGCGGATGACCCACCAAGCACCTCAAATAGAAGTTCAAGGAACTATGGTTGCATGGATAGCTCACTTGAAGAAGAATCATCCATTCGAGATTGATGACTGTTGAGATCTTAATTGTGCATATTCTAACCCCAATTCATCACTCATTATGCATGGATTTTATGTTTGAAGACTATTCTAATGCATGGTTTTGTGATTGCAGGAATGAGAGAGAGTTCACTTGATCAATAGCTAAAAGAAGCATATTTAGGAACCTTGGATGAAGACCCAAGGTGGGTCAAAGAAAGAAGAAAGCAAGGAGAGAGAAGAGAGAAGAAAGAAAGAAGAAAACAATGCAGAAAATTAGGCTAGACCGGTCAAGACCGGTCGGCCAGGAGACCCACGACTGGTCAAGACTGGTCTGCCATGGGTAGAAATTCTTCACATGTTGCTGGACTGCCACCCAGACAGGCTAGACCAGTCTTGACCGGTCGGCCATGCAAATTCCAGCTTTGCAGATTGCAGACAGCAGGCCACTCTCGTTTCTGATTTTTCAGACCAGTTTTATGGGCCCATATTAATGATATTTGGAAATCCAACACATCCATGTCGAAGAGGAGCTCGACGCCGAACTAACCCAAGTGGTTTCGTATTGATCGGAGCTACGGATTGATCGTGGTGGCCAAAACAATACGAACTGTCCAGAAAGTTCCAGATTCTGCCTACTCCACTCTGGGCCGGTCCAGGTGGCCTATCATTGATGATATGAAGAATCTACTTTAACCATATTTTAGACCACATCTATATATGAATAACCACAAAGTTTTAGATCAAAATAATGTGTGGTTTGATCGTACCGGTTGAAGGAAGATGGACCATCCAGAAAGATTCAACTGCACAGAGTTTATAAAAGCCCTAAGTGTTCTAATTTTTGGACCACATTTTGGGATTTTTTTGGATAATCTAATCCATCTATCATGTATAGGAGGAAGTTTTCTACCAATGTTCAAAATTTGGGATCAATCCGACATCTGTACACTCCGGAGCGTTGAAAGCAAGATGACTGGTTCTGAAGGTACCCGAAGTGCGCGATTTTGAGAGGCGGTCGGTGATATGATTGGTGGGCCCATTCAGAGGATAATCTTGGAAATCTAAATCATCTATGAGGAAGATCACATTACAAGGAAGCTATAAATCAATTTTGAAGGCAATTCGACCATTGCTTAAGCCGTACGAAGCGAAACAAAATCTGTTACGTTGTGGTACTCTTGCTGCACTATAAAAGGGGGTGCTCTCTTCTATTCCAGGGTAACCAAGGACGTGGGGAGCAAGGAGTTCAAGTCATAGGAGGCTTCTTAGCCTCCTCCAGCTAGTTTTTCTTCCTTTTCTTAGTTCTAGTTTTATTTTTAATATGCTTTTCATTAGCTAATCTCTTAGCTAGAGCTAAGAGGTGAACCTTATAGTTTTCTTAGATTGTTTAATTCATTTTATTGGTTTTAAAGTTGGAATTCATGATTATGAACTATGGTTTGAAGTTTATACAAGCTTTAAGTTGTTTTTCTTAGTCTTATGATGACTCATGGATGTTTGGGAGAATTACTTAAATTCTTAATTGGTTTGCATCAGTCTAGACCTGTATGATCCGAGGAATTGGAGTGCGCTCTAGTACTATGATCTTCATGTGGGGACTTCCTACCAAAGTTCTACTTTTCTGAATTTCTGTAATATGTATGGATTGTGCATGTGATTTGAATCAAGTTCAAATCATGATCTAGCCTTGTCTTGTGACAGGACTTGAGGATGGTTATGATTGTGAACTGAACCTTTTGGAATGGGGAATGACCTATGCAATTGAGCATGCTCAGCTCAGCCTACATTGAGTGAATCCTATGCATTGAACTTACATATGACAGATTGTTTGGTTTAACAACTCTATCATCCAACTAGATAGATCTTAATATCGATTCTAGTTGAGAAAGTGAGAAACCATAGCGAATTATGCATCTAAGGAGAGCTATAAATGGATCCTTGATGCTCTAGTGGTGCACACATGGTCCAAAGAAATGCACAAGTTTTAAGGAAGGCCCGAAAGCCCATCTACATGGAGGAATTCCAAGGAACCCACCACACTTTGTGAACAAAGATGTGCATCATAATCAAGAAATGATGGAAGATTTGGGCTACTTGTCCATAAGGGCCCAACTAGGGAATCTAGCCCACTTGAGATCCAAGTGAAGAATGGGCTATTCACCTTTGTCCATACACATGTGAAGAAAGATGGGGCCACCCAAAGTGAGCCCCATGAGCCCAAAACTTGAGGTGGGCCCCACCATTCTCATGGGCCCAAACCTTGAAAAGAAGATGGAAAAGAAAAGAAGAGCTTTAAAGAAAAATGACAAGGGCAAGAAAGCATGAGGGAGCCCAAAATGAATCATTGGGCCCATCAAATACACCAAGGGAAAGAGGCCCAACTCCCATGAAGAAAGATAGGATATTTTGCCATGCACACTTGATGGACATGGCAAAATTACCCTTTACATACACATGAAGGGAGTGTGAAAGAAGAAAACAAAGAATGAAATGGAAGCTTGCAATGTCATTCTCCATGCACCACCTTTAGAAGAGATTAGAAGATCTAGAAAGAGGCCAAAGACACTTGGGCCCACCTTCACTCGTTTTAGAATAGCTACATGGAAAAAAGAAAGAGTCATGAGAAGAAACAATGAAGAAGGAAAAAGACAAGAAAGAAAGAGAGTGGTTCATACCTTTACCACTCACCAAAGAGGGACCACCTTGCTGTCCCAAAGCTTCTCTAAGGCCCACTACTTGAGAGAAGCAAAGAACCACCAAGAGAGAGAGAAAAACTTGAAAAAAGAGAGAGTATGAGAGAAAGAAAGGAGAGATTGCACGTTGGAGGGGCCAAGGGAGCTCCATGTTATATAGAAAATGGGAGTGCACCCCTTTACCCGACCCACAAAAACCATGGGCAAAGACGGTCCGGGTGGCGCCCAGGGGGCCTTCCTACCCTCCCTCTAGTTGAAACGACCTCTCCCCCTCTCTCCTTGGGAAGAAATCCTCCTTGGGAAGGGTGGTTGCAAGTGAATCTTGTACCTCCTTGTAAGAATGAAGTGATGGAAGAGAATGGTGAGAAAAACTAAGGAATCTTACCAAATCTCATCTTGTGAGAAATTGGTGAGAAATTGGCTTGATGATGTGGAAAAGTTCCATAGAATTTTTAAGAAAAAGAAAGAAAAATTGACTTGGTCAAACAGTGATCTCAACCATTCAAAGTCATGACCTGATGATCTGAACCAATCTAAGAAGAATCCCCGGAATCTCCACCCTTGATTACTGTTCGCTTGTACATATTTTGGTCCGAAGACCTTAAACTACGTCAAGATCAATATCCCGAGGGATTTTAATAAAAACCAGCATCGATCCCAGCCGTTCAGGCCAAGATCTGATGACCTGGATCATTTCACAAAAAAAAAGGGTATGTTCAACTTGTATAAAAATCGGGTCCGAAGACCTTATACTACGTCGGGATCAACATCTCGAGGGACTTTTTAAATAAAAACCGGTAGCAGTCTGGATCGGTCGAATCAAGATCCGTTGACACCGGACATTTTCCAAAAAAAAATAAAAAAATGTGTTTGCCCTGTTTTGTATAGTTTTGTGGTCCGAAGACCTTAAACTACGTCGGGATCAAAATCCCGAGAGATTTTCAATAAAAACCAGTGTTAATCTTGATCGTTCAAATTAAGATTTAACAGCCTAGAACATTTCAAAAAAATCACAAAAAGAATTTATTTTCAGCATGTACATATTCTGGGTCCGAAGACCTTAAACTATAGTAGAATTAATTTCTCGGGGGACCTTTTCCTGCTTTCAACCAAAAACCGGCATCGGCCTCAACTGCTGGGATCAAGGTTTGATAACCCGGATCATTTCCAAAAATACCAAAAAGATTTCAAGCTTTCCATAAAAGCAGCATCAACTTCGATTACCTGAGTTGAAGTCTGGAACTTTTTCAAAAATAAAAAATAAATAAAAAATAAATAAATAAAATTTCATCAAGTTCACAAATTCATCCCCAGCGGTCCGAAGACCTAAAACTACAATGGGATTAACTTCTCGGGGGCTTTCTTTCCTAACCTGTTCCGGACATGGCTGACAGTTGATCGTACGGGTGTCCGGAATCATTTAAACAGGTAAAGGCTGAGGCGAGCAGAACCCCGCAATCCTGTTCGTGTTGAACGCACCGTGATAGACAACCTTGATTTGGGAGTCGCTGTTGAATCTAACGGATGTTTCCTATTCCTAAAACTCATGAAGGGGATTAAGGCTGTTGGAAGGTGGAGCACACTCTCACGGAATTGTGAGCAATGTAAGGCTCCAAACTGGACTGACTAAAGGAAATGTGAGGATGTGGCTCATTTTGTGGCCGAAGGAGTCCGTCAGACAATACGTGGTCTATGTGCATTGCACATGAGGAATAGGCAACTTTGTGGGTGTGTTGACTGAAAACCCTCAAAAATCTCTTCATCCAAAGATGTAAAACTAGGGCACTTAACTGTGTGAGACTCATCTTGCTCGCTGACGTAAAATGGATCGGGTGCCTTACCAGCAGTAGAAGCTGGAAATGAGTGAAAATTCCATGCCTTTTCCCTGCATTTCAGAAAAATCCAACAAAATACCAAAACATTGCAAAATCACCTTTTCAAAAATCACAAAAATATTTCCCTTGCTTTCAAATCAAATATTTACAAAATCACAAAAAATATTTCCCTTGCTTTCAAATCAAATATTTGCAAAATCACAAAAAATATTTCCCTTGCTTTCAAACCAAAATATTTTCAAAACCACAAAAAAATATTTCATTTATCTTCAATAACCGATCTCTATCCTGACCACTCAGGTAAAGATTTGGACCACATATTTGCAAAAATCACAAAAATTGTCACTATCCCCCAGCACTACACTTCAGGAGTCTTGAACTCCACTCTCTTCACAATTTGGGATGACGGATCCAATCGCCCGCAAATTGGAATCTTGACCAAAACTGGCGACTAAGCACCGTCTCAATCGCATTTATGCTCAGAAGAACATCTTGAAGTCGGATAACATCCTCGTACATTCTCATTAAGCAAAGAAACAGCATCTTGGAACGATGGACCAGATCGACCACGGGTTGGGATCTTGACCAACCCACTGACCAAACACCCGTATAAAAAAGGAAAATCCCTAGGGGAGCACAACCCCGCAAGCAATAAGCTCAAAGTTCTCTGCATCACCAGCAAAAGCAAAATCATCAAACGAAAAGAGAATGAGCCAAGCCATGCATCCATCATCACATACGCATCTCCATGCATCAGCACCCATCGCATCAATCATCATATTTACCTGCTTTCAAAATAAAAGCCGGTTAGCCAAAGACCCCACAGGCATCCCTAGTGGAGGCGCACGCAAACCAGATTTCCATTTCAAAAAGATAAAAAAATATTCCTATTTGCAAATAAAAATCCCACGGAGTATCACTCTCCAGAGTGGGTATCTTTTCAAAAATCCAAAAAAATATTTTCCCAGTAAAGCGTTCTGCTTCCAAAACATCAGGAGATCTTCCATATCTCTGGGTAGGAGCCAACGCAAAAATCAAATAAGATCTAATGTCTCGCGGTTTCCCCGAAGACCATCGGATCCAATGCACTCAAAGTACGGTCGAACCGAACTCCAGTGTTAGTGCGGTCGTACCACATGCCAGGATATGAAAAGATAAAAGCCAAAAGGCTCGGTCAAAGAAACCATTTGAACAGGTGGAAACGATGAATTGTAACCCAAGTATCAAAATCAGTAGATTGGGTGGAAAGAGTTCACTCGCACATACCTAGGCGTGGATGCCTGAAGTACCTTGACTGAGTCCAAGTCGGCGTAATAGAATCCTGTAAGACTACATGACGCAAGGCATCTAACCACTTTGACAGTCAAGCGAAACAAGTATTCCTGGAGTGATCTGAAAAAACATCAAACATCACACAATCAGTCTCAGGGTCAGTAACCTCGTAAGATTAGCGACGCAAAGGCTCTGCTGTACCTTTCCGATGTTAGTACCGATCGGGAATGGAAGGGTTGCAATTGGGTACCCAGGTTGCAGCAAACTGCTGGGACAATTGCAACGTTTTCTCTAAACTCCCGTGGTATGTGCGAGTTATCAATTTCCAAACAATCAACTGACTCAGATACAAAGGACAAACAAAGATTCCAGACCACAATCTAGGAAAGAATGAATTGCAAACCAAGCATCAAAACCAGCAGATCGGGTGGAAAGAGTTCACCCACACATACTTAGGCGTGGATGCCTGAAGTACCTTGATTGAGTCCAAGTCGGCGTAGTAGAATCCCGTAAGACTACATGACGCAGGGCATCTAACCACTTTGACAGTCAAGCGAAACAAGTACTCTAGAGTGATCCGGGAAAACATCAAACATCACAATCAATCTCAGGGTCAGTAACCTCGTAAGACTAGCGACGCAGAGGCTCTGCTGTACCTTTCCGATGTTAGTACCGATCGGGAATGGAAGGGTTGCGATTGGGTACGCAGGTTGCAGCGCATGCAGGGACAATCACAACGTTTTCTCCAAACTTCCACGGTATATGCGAGTGATCGATTTCCAGATGATCAATTGGCACAGATGCAAAGGCAAGCAAAGATTTCAGACCATGATCCATGAATGACTGGGTCAGAAGTGGGGTGTCCACTCGCTTTGGCATGTGGTTGCACGCAACCTCTGCCAAAGAGGGGCATCTGTAGACACCCCACCTTCGGCTACACTGTTAGTAGAGATAGCTGGATGAATGGAGGACCATACCCCCAAATCCCAAGTCCAAACTCAGCCAAACTCACCCTTGTAAGCCCTAATCCATAGCCCAACTCAAGCTTGAACCCAGTCAACCCGCCCCTAAACATCAGCCTAAAAAACCCCCCATAAGAAAAACCAGTCAAAAAATCCTAAAAAAGTCAAACTCGCTGAGTCAACCCGCTGAGTCAAAACACCGAGTCAACCCATCGAGTCAAAACACCGAGTCAACCCGCTGAGTCAAATCACCGAGTCGACCCGCTGAGTCAACTCATCGAGTCAACCCACTGAGTCAAAACAGCAGCCTCGAGACATGACCGTACCACGCGCTGGAAACCGAGGAGTGTCCGTTCTGGGGGCCGCCCAAAATTATTTACGCAAACTGCCACTGCCCTCTGCTATAAATACTCCCCTCCCCTTCTCATTTCAGCAGACGACCAAGCCCAGAGAGATCCTGTCCGTCCGAGTCCTCCTCCACCATGTTAGCCCATTTTTCCACCAAGGAGAGCCCGAGTGAGGAGAGCCTAGCCCTAGTCCAGCCTAGCCTGACCACTAGTCCAAGTCTCCCAAGCCATCCAAGTCTTGATCCAGCCACTCGAAGCCAATCCTTGCGACACCTCCGTCCATCTAGCTACTCTTTTTCTAGCATCATCTCATTTGCATCTAGCATAAGTGCAACATTTACTTTTCTTCCAACCCCCTTGCTTCACCACAAACACTTTGATTATTCAAGCACATGACATGCATCCCGCATAAAGCACCTATCAGTTCGAGCGTATGCTCTGGGCTTGCCTGTTAATGGAAACCTGCCCATCAGAAACTCTTACTGTTCAGACCTGCATTCATGTACATGCCACTACGAGCACTTCGATTATTCAAACACACCGCATGCATCTCGCATAAAGCACCTGTCAGTTCGAGCGTATGCTCTGGGCTTGCCTGTTAATGGAAACCTGCTCATTAGAAACTCTTACTGTTCAGACCTGCATTCATGCATCATGTCATCTATGAGAATATACAAGGATTAAAACAGACTTTCAAGTATTAATTCGATTTTGTGAAGTAGAGACCGTACTTCGGTACAGGCAGTGTGTGGGGTGCTTAACCTCTTCCCACCCTGTAACCGCGATCCCTTACCTCTAATCTCTGGCCGCAGATCAAAAGGAGTCATTCTAGAGGAAGGAATCTTCGGATCCCCTTCTCTAACATTTCTACAGGGTCTAGCCGACTGTAGATTCGAAGTAACTGGCTAGTGGCGACTCTGGTCTTATATAAACTTATTTAAACACATCCAGCTTAAACAAAACACGACTACCAAACAAAGCCCTCGAGAACGAGGCAACAGTGGCACAAACGGCGATTCGCACGCACGCACCTCTTCTTCTTCTTCCGAAAGGAAAGGGACGAACGTTGTCTGGGAGAGTGGAACGGCGAGGGTCCACACTTTGGATGGCCCCTTCGTTCTTCACATGTGTATGGACAAAAGTGACTAGCCCATTCCTCACTCGGATCTCAAGTGGGCTAGATTTCTTAGTTGGGCCTTTATGAACAAATGACCCAAATCTTCCACCATCTCTTGATTATGATGTACATCCTTATGCACAAAGTGTGGTGGGCTCTTTGGAATTCCTCCACATAAATGGGCTTTTGGGCCTTCATTGAAACTTAAAAATTTCTTTTAGTCATGTGTGCGCTACTACACTTTGTGTATGTGGGATTCTTTCCCTTCATGCCTTTTCTTTGGATGGATGGAGGACTTGGGTTACTTGATCATCTACAAGTCCTATGAGTGAGTTGTTTCAACAATCTCACTAAGTTCAAATGGTTTTCTCATGTTGTAGGAAAATGGATCTTAAGAGCTTCTTTTAATGTTCCCAACCCCAATTGGATGACCTTCTTCAAGTGAGCTATCCCTGCAATCATAGCTCCTTGAACTTCTCTTGGGGTGCTTGGTGGGTCATCCACCATCATTCTCAAGGATGAGTGATTATTTTTTCAATTTGTGGGAAAAAATGATACCCATAAGTTGCCCAATTTTGTCCCGTGCTTTGGGGCATTTTGGATTTTGATCTTCAAGTGAGCTATGTATATCATTCTTAGCCATTTTCATGATGGTTGGGTGACTCATCAAGCCATGCCCTCTTGTGCTCAAATGGTCCTTTTTTTGGTAAAGAAATTGGTGCACCGTTGAGCTCTTAATTGTGCATACTCTAACCCCAATTCATCACTCATTATGCATGGTTTCATGATTTAAAGACTAATCTGATGCATGGATTTGTGATTGTAGGAATAAGAGAGATGATCTATCAATTGAAGACTTAAAGACACTATTTATAAGCATTGAAAATCACAAGACCAAGTGTGAAAGGGTGGAAGAAAGAAGCAAAGAAGAAAAGAAAAGAAGGAAGAAGAAGATACTGAAGACCGGTCGTCCGACTGGTCCGAACATTCAAAAGAAGTACTTTTGCTGCAAAAGTTCACTGGACTAGTTAAGACTGGTCGTCCGACCGGTCGTTCACCACTCAGACCGGTCATCGGACCGGTCGGGCGTTCAACAGGGGAAGACGAAAACTCCCTAGACAGTTTTTGTAATTTTGTGACCGGTTGTGCGACCTGTCGTCCAGGAGCTCAGACCGGTCGTGCGACCAGTCGTTAACGTAACAGAGCTTGTGCGTGAAGGTCTAATTTTCTCTGTGCAATTGTGTAATTCCTTGCGCAATCTGGAATCTTCCGCGCCAATCTATAAAAGGGACTTCTCCTCTTCATACCAAGGCATGCTAGGACAAGGGGATCATCAAGGAAGCTTAGGAGACGGATTTTACTTCAAGTTTTGCTAGTTTTTCTTCCAGTTTTAGTATTTTTTTTTTATGTTTTTAAGGCTTGTAGTTCAAGGATGTTAGAGATGAACTAAAACCTCTTAGCTAGGGCTAAGAGGTGAAGCTTTTGATTTGTTTTTAATGGATTGATGCAGCCTAGGTTTCCTTTTTATGTTTTAATTGAAGAATTTAGTTCAATATGAGTTTAAATCAAGTACTAGTTTGGTTTTGCTTTGATCTCTTGATGACTCCGGGCTCATGTGATTCTTAGTGATTCTAAACTTAGTAGCTTATCTTCTGAGCATTGGTTATGCTTGTGTAGTTCATTGATCTATCATCGACTCTGGGCATGGTAGACCCTTTGATTGCCTTGTGTACAATGGCTTGATCTTCATGTGGGAACTCATTCAACTAAAGTTCTTATCTTTTGTTATAATCTGAATTAGTTGTTTGCTAATTGATTTTGATTTAATTAGAGTTCTAATCATTGATTATAATTAAGTCTAGTGACAAGATTTGATGAAAGCTATGGTTGTGAATCTCAACTAGATTGGAAAGAGGCTTGGCCTACACAATTGAGTGTGCCCAAGGCCTGAGCATTGCTGTGGGAATCGAATCAATGAATGAATAACTGTTTAGATATTTGTTGATTGAACCACTCTATATTCCGATCGGATAGAGATATGAATTCGATTCCGATTGAGTTATGTGAGATCTAATTGTGTTGATGCATTGAAACTTATCAAAAGTGGATCCTTGGCACTCTAGTGCCTTTTTAGATTGATACTACCTTACACATTCACTGTTTAAACCCAAATCATTGTTTTTCAGCTTTAGTTCTTAATAAGATCTTAATTATTAGTTATTTTAAACAAATTCTGAGAATACCCATTCATAAATCTCTATGGGAATGATACTCAGTCTTTCCGAATTATTACTACTTCGTAACCCTACACTTGGGGAGTGAACATGCACATAAGTTGTCCAAAAGTCGTCCTTGCATGGACATATCTAACCTTGATTCTTCATGTGGGCTATGTGCTCCTTTCAATCCATTGAGGTGAGTCACTTGAGTTGCTCTTGGGGACCAATTTCCTTCCTATTGCCCATTTGTCCATGTACATGTGTAAAAAGATGGAAACATCTTAAATGAGGCTCATTGCTTTGATATGGAAAATGAACCAAACCTTGGTCACACATGGACTTTAAAGGGGGATTTCTCATATGAATTTTGATTCTTATCCCATTTTGATCCCATGGCACTTGAGTGCATTTGTTGTCCAAAATGTGTCCTTGGATGGTGGATTTTCCTCACTTAAGACATGGTATGCAATCCTCTTTAAGGTGGGCCTTGCTTTCTTCAATGGGCCCAACACATATCCTAAGCGACACATGGAGTTGGACATTGGATTTTTGCATTTGAATGTAAATCCAAATCCATGGGTTTCTTGGATAATGATTTGGATTTTAATGGGTAAAGAATAGGGACTTACCTCGCCAAACTTGTAGGATTTGATGGCGGACGGTACGAGGGGGCGAAGGGCGGTCAATAAGGATGACCCTGCCTTCATTGTTCACCGCGGGACCCATATGTGTTCTTTAGCTAAGGAGCACCAACCTCTTCCTTCCATAAAAGGCCGAGGTACCCAAGATCTTTGGGATGATTGGGTGAAACAACCATAGCCGATGCTTGAACATGTTCTGGCCGATACTCCTTTTGCAGGCCTTCTCACATTACGCTTTCACAATAATAATGCCAACCGCATGTTACTTGTAGCCCTTTGTGAGAGGTGGAGGGATGAGATCCACACCTTTCAACTTCCCTGTGGCGAGTGGGGAATAACTCCCCTGTATATATATATATATATATATATATATATATATATATATATATATATATAGCAGATTGGTTTTGTATTCCACGGGGCCGTTGTTCCCCACGCAGGCTCTCTTGCTCCCATTACTTCCATTGACTGGATAAGGCTTGTGGGAGTCATCCCACCTGAGAGCGAGTTCCAAAGCAACCAAGTGAAATTGCGATGGTTTTACAACACCTTCGCTGCTGTCATCCCTACTACCGAGTTGGAGGCTATTGAGCTCTTAATTGTGCATATTCTAACCCCAATTCATCACTCATTATGCATGGATTTTATATTTAAAGACTATTCTAATGCATGGTTTTGTGATTGCAGGAATGAGAGAGAGTTCACTGGAACAATAGATAAAAGAAGCATATTTAGGAACCTTGGATGAAGACCCTAGGTGGGCCAAAGAATCAGGAAGAAAGAAGGAAAGTATGAAAAGGAGCCCCACAAGGTGGTCCGACCGGTCAAGACAGGTCGGCCAACATTGTTGCATTCTATAGATGTTGCTAGACCAAAACAAACAGGTCACGACCAGTCAAGACCGGTCGGCTATGCAATTTCAGAGTTTCAGATTTCAAACAGTAGGCTATTCCCCTTTTTAGATTTTCGGCCCAGTTTATGGGGACCATCTTGATGATATTTGAAAATCTAACCCATCCATGTCGAAGAGGAGCTCGACGCCGAAATAACCCAAGTGGTTTCGTGTCGATCGGAGCTACGGATTGACTGTGGTGGCCAAAACAATACGAACTATCCAGAAAGTTCCAGATTCCGCCTACTCCACTCTGGGCCGGTCCAGGTGACCCATCATTGATGATATGAAGAATCTACTTTGACCATATTTTAGAACACATCCATATATGAATAACCACAAAGTTTCAGATCAAAAGGATGTGTGGTTTGATCGTACCGGTTGGAGAATGATGGACCATCCAGAAAGATTCAACTGCGTAGATTTTATAAAAGGGCTAAGTGTTCTAATTTTTTTACTATATTCTGAAATTTTTTGGGACAATCTAATCCATATATCATGTAGAGGAGGAAGTTTTCTACCAATGTTCAAAATTTGAGATCAATCTGACCTCTGTACACTCCGTAGCGTTGAAAGCAATATGACTGGTTCTGAAGGTACAAACCTTGATGCTCTAGTTATCTTTTCATTATCAGATTTTTTATTTTATGTTCAAAATCGATTTTACAAACCTCTTAAGATTCTAGTTATTAGGATAGTTTGAATTGTTTACTTCCTTCCCTGTGGATCGACCTCGGTCTTACCGAGATTATTACTACATCGCAGCCTTGCACTTGAGGCAAGCGAACAGAGGCCCTTCACAAAGCATGGGCCATGATCACTTACGCCTTTGGGTCATTCCTTTTCTGTCATGCGAATGAGAGGGTCGATCCTAGATTTCTTCCCTTGGTTGAGGATCTTAACCATTCATATAATTGGAATGGGGCTATCTTGACTCGCATCTACCAAGGTTTAAATAAGACCTCTCGGAGTAGCCGGTCCTTCACAGGTTTCTGGCCCGTCGTGGAGGTATTCTTTTTAACCTTCCATGGAGATGTTTGTCTTCTTTCTTCCTCTGATCATTTTGTCTGCCCTTGTCCAGACCTGTTTTTATGATCACTTTGCTCACCTATCGCCGAGGATACGGGATAGTGTTGAACCATCCTTGTATCGCTTCATGCACTGGCATCAGCAAAATCGTCAGTGGAATTCTCGAGTATCTGGGGACAATTGGCGCGTTGACATAAACGGATTGACCATCGAGGATGTAAGTATCTTGATTTCCTTATCCGTCGTGCTTCTCTGCGACTGACTATGATGAACCACCTTGTTTTAGTTTGCTTGGATGTCGTATGCCAACTTTCCCCTTTACTATACCCCTCAACGTGTAGAAGCATATGATTCTTCGCGTCTTCGGATCATGCTCTCTGACGCCGAATTGTTTCAATGGTACTTGGGCGAGAGATTGCTCCGACAGATCACCGGCGTGGCTCGGGTTCCTTGCTCCGCACCTCCTCCAGTTGCTCAGATTTCGGCTGATGCTCTGGCCGATGCTCTTGAGGGCCAGCCTGGATTTCGCTTCACGATCCCGGATCGTGACTACGACGAGTGGTATTTGCTATATAGACAGGGACCTCTGCTTCCTTTACTCTACGTTCCAGCGGGTTGTCACAGGTATGCTGGAGGATTAGTGACAGCTCATTTGATGGATCTTCATCGTCAAGAGCGGGATGAGAGGAGGGATGATGATGATTATGTTGGTGATCTGTAGCCTGCTTCTCTGAGGATGTATTTAGCTTGTTTGATGTATGGCCTTTTGACATTTTTAGGGCCTTTTTGCTTTTGCTTTTCTTCTGTATCAAGATTTTCTGAATATACAATCCCTGTTTGCCTCAAATTTCTTGATAATACTTGGATGCTTTGACTTTTGACTCATTCTTTGAGGATTCTCAACTGCATGAATGATGACTTGAATGGTTCAGATTGCTTGATTTGGCCCTGTGGGCCCTTTTCAGACTTCAGCTTTGCTTTGGAGCACCCATCCTTGATGCTTTGCGAGGCTAAGAAGGCTTTCCATGATGGGGATGATGACTTGAATGGCTCAAATTGCTCTTTTTAGCCATGTGGGCCCACTTGATGATCTAATCTTGGACTCTGGCCTTCTTTTTTGACAATCAAACCTTTGATGTTGCTATTTGATGACCCATGCAAGCTTTTCCATGATTTGGATCATGGTGATCTAGTCTTTGAGTGGCTTAGATTGCTTGTGGGCCCCTCTTGATCAAGTTTCCTTTTCTTTGACTTGATCAGACCCATTTTGGCTTAAATTCATGATTGGACTGGTGGGGTATCTTCCAAATGATTCAGATCAATCTCAAACAAAATTCGGAGTCAATTTGTGCTATGGGCGGCCCTCAGGGTGCCAGTTGCTGACATGGACTGGCAGTCTCACCTACCAAAGACTGTGAGGCCAATCTCGCGATGAGAGAGAGAACCCGTCCGTACGGGTGGCCCACAGGGGACTACCCAAACTTCTCCTTATGTGCAGTCCGTGCGGGCCCTGGTTCGGACATTCCCCTCTGCTCACTGTTCCTGTCCGCTTAATTCTTTATGTACGAGGTTTGATTCCAGCCATGAATCCCCCTTTTGTGTCATCTTTCCTTCCTTTTTTATCTTTTTTCTCTTTTGGTCCTTTCTTGGGCAGCCATTGATGAGGACTTAGGGGTGATGAAGGCTGATCCTAATGGGATCCATACTTTAGAAGATGGTGGGGGCTTTAATGATGGTGAGATGTTCTTGATGGATGGGGTGGATGAAGCCTTAAATGGGGGTATTGATAGTGGATTAAGAATGGTGGTTGGTGGAGCTTTGAATGGCCCCATTAATGGCAGTCATGCTGAAAATCCAGATTTGAATGGGGCATTGATTATGGGAGGAATGGATGGTATGGATGAGATGGGAAGATGGGCCATATGTGAGGCTATCCCCCCCTTTGAGTGTGAGCCACATGGATGATGTGATAGATGGTGATGATGGGTTCATGATATACATAGATGGGCTGATCTCATGTTTAGACGGTATGGATGGTTCAGATGATACCTTTGATGGCTTGGATGCTCTTGATGATGGCCGAGATGTGCGGTACGCTTGCTTGGGTGGGCTTGATGTGATCATTGATAATGTTCCCTTGATGATAGATGGTATGGATGTCTCGATGATCCCTTTGAATGGACGGAGTGATGGTTGGATCCCTGACTTTATGTTGAAGAGGACTGCAGGTCAGGTCCAAATCTGACAGTAGATTCTTTGATCAGGGTGGCCGAGGCCTTTTTTGACGGCTCAAATGCGTTTTTCAGTGGTCAGATTGGTCAGGATGCCACGATGTGCGGTGTGATTTTTGCTGATAGCCCTTTTGATGGAGAGTATCGACCTTCTCTTGATCATCGACCCTTTATGCACTCGGTTCATGAGGTGGATAAGTCTTCTCATGCCGCTGAGGTAATGACAGTTTCAGATAGCGATGCGACTAAATCAGACATAGCCGTTACTAGTGATAGGTCAGGGGCTGTTGAGATTACAGAGGTTCCATCTTTTCCTTCTCCTTCGCCCATTGATCTTCCGATCCTTGATGAGCTGTCATCGATTCCCGGGCCTTTTATTCTGGAGGAGATACCTGTGAGGACTTATGAGTTGATTCCTCGTCCTTCTTGCTCGCCATGACTGCTTGCTTTGCTTAACAGATTGTCAGCTTATGAGATTCGAGAGTTAGAGTCCTATGGCTTTGGCGGTCTGATTCATATGGCTAGAGTTGACATTGATTGGAGGATGCTCGGGGTTGCACTGATCGACTGGATCCCTTCGTTGAACTTATTTGCATTCAACGACCTGGACATGGGGCCTTCTTTGGAGGAACTTGCGCGTTTGACAGGTCTTCCCTGGGATTATGCTCAATATTTATCGCCGAAGACTTTGCCAAAGACTGCCACTCCGCAGAACTGGTTCGGGATCCTGTATCTTATTCACCCTGCAGCTATCGGTCAGGATGTGGTGGTCTTCTCTTTAGACTCATTGTATGATCTTTTCTCGGGCCCTCGGAGTGTGGCAAGGTCCCTACTTTCTCGGAATGCACTGATGTTTTGTTTGATAGTTGAGGTGCTATTCTTGGGATGACATAGATCTCAGACTCCTTTGCTCTTTGAGGTGAATAGCCGAGCTACTCGACGGTAGGGGATCATTTCTCTTGTTCTGGCTAAGCTGTTTAATGGGCTGACTGACTGTGCCCTAGGCCGCACTCGTGTCCTTCGCGGCTACTATGCATTTCTCCAGGTATGCTTTCTACACTTTCCTTTTCTTTTCTTATCTTTTGGGAATTGCTTTGCTTTGGCTGAACCTCTTTACCTTCTTACGATTAGATCTGGGTATGGGAGCGTCTTTCGCTGACTGTTCCTATACCATTTCCTGGCACTCGTCACCCTGACCTTATGCGACACATCATAGAGTTTCTTCCGCATACAGCTAGGATGAGCGAGCCCTTGTATCGCAGGATGTTTGTTGAGCTGCATGACTGGAATGTTCATTGGGAGTCATCCTGGCTTTCACTTCCTCCAGTACTTTGTGATGCTCACAACCTTCCTCTGATACTGGTAGGCTTTCAATCTTACTTTTCTTATCACCCTATCTGGTTCCTGTGGCAGTTCAGGTATGAGCAGGACATTCCTCCTTTTGCTTTTTCGGGTATTGGGCATCGAGCACTTCCAGCCAGGTCATCTAACTTTAGGGCTCGGATTGATGGGTCTTGGGCGAGTCACCCGACTGCTGATTTTCTTGGGTTTGAGTTACGAACTTTTTCGATGGCGACTACACCACACTAGCATTGGGTTGCTGAGCAATCTCTATACCGGCACATTTCTTGCTGGCACTTAACTGCTGATGAGGACGAGCAGGATGTTTTTGGGGATGCTGGTTCTTCGTCTGGTTCATATGAGCCTTTTGAGGAGCGCCCATTTATCTATCCCAGCTTCCTCTTGGCCACTCATGGCCACTTGTTGTCTGAGATTTCTGCACTCCAGTATCATTGTGAGATGATGTCGAGGAGATTGGCCACTGATCAGAGGTTGTCTGATGAGGAGACGGCGATCCGTAGCCTTGAACGAGATGAGGTGTATTACCTACGTATGTAGGTGAGCAGGTTGAGAGTGAGGCTATTTCATTCTAAGTCAGAGGACTTACCTGACGTGGCCGCGGAGGAGAGCAGAGATTGACTTTTGCTTTTTAGGGTTGTGTTGGCCGTTTGTACGTCTCTTTTTGCATAGTACATGACCAGTGATGATGCGCATTTTTTTGTATTTTTGAAAGAGATGATATGATATATGTAAAAGAAATACGATGCATTTAATAAAAAGAGAAAACTTTTTTGAGAACTTATTGTGCCATGAGTTGTCTTGTGAGTGTGTGTCTGGATTTTTTGCCAGGATATAGGAATCAGAACTAAGACTTGGCCAATACTTTGACTGATGTTTCGGGATTGACTTGTGTGAGATCCCTTTGGTTCCCTAGAGGTGTAGGAAATAGAAACTGTTGCTTTCTGAGATTGTCAGAGTTCATAGTCCTTTGTTCCTGACTGTACTTCTTCTTGTTCTTGAACTGCAACTACTTGAACTGATCTGGACCGTTTGATTTCTTGGTACCTGTACTTTCTTTTTATATTCAAGCCATTTTTTCTTACAGTGCTCTTTCGAGTTTTCACCACATCCGGCCTTTTCCCTTCTTTTTTACCCATAGCACCCTTTTGAGTTTTCACTACGTCTCAGGTATTTGATCTTACCTACCCCTTGGCAGCTATGTTGTTTTTATCCTTGGTGCCCTTTCGAGTTTTCACCAATTCCGCTGTATGCCCACTGTTTTTACTCAGAGCGCCTTTTCGGGTTTTCACTCTACCCTCTTTGTTTAGGCACACATTTTCTCTGTTTTTTTTAGATAACTGCGGCGGCTAGAGGTCGAGAATCCGTCGTTACCGGCCGATGGCAGTCTTTTAGCCCTTATCCTGAGTTATGATGATAGAGTTGTCGGTCTTAGCTATAGAACCTTCTCAGATGGATGGATGGGTGACTGTGTTTCTTTTCGGATTGATTTTTCTCAGGTGCCTTGTTGGCTTCCTATTTTCTTTTCCTTTTTTTTATATTCCTTTTTTTTCTTTTTTTTTAAATCTCTTTATTTGAAACACTTATTGGTGGACGAAAATGATTCCTCAGAAGTTTTAGCTTCGACCCTTTAACTTCAGCTCTACTAATGTAACTCTTAATAAGGTCAGAATGACTTACCCGTAAAAGATCTTTACTTTGTCGGCGTTGATTGGCTCAGGAAGATCCACCCCTCTCATGCTGGTGAGTCTGAGGGCGCCTCTAGTAAGTACTTCTCTGATGATCAGTGGTCTGTCCCATAAGGATTTGAACTTTCCACTGGGATCTGGATGGTGCGATGGTAGGATCTTCTTCATGACCATGTCGCACATCTTAAAACTTCTTTTTCGGACTCTCTTGTTGTAAGCCCGAGCGATCCTTTTCTGATAACATTGGGAATGACTTAGCGTATGCATGCGCTTCTCATCTGCTAGCTGTAACTGATCGAATCTGGCCCGTTGCCATTCTCCATCCTCAATTCTGCTTTCCAGTAACACCCGTAGTGACAGTATTTCCACTTCGACTGGTAAAACTACCTCCATTCCACAAGTAAGCTCGAAAGGAGTAATGCTTGTAGTAGACTGTACAGATGTTCGATAGGCCCAAAGTGCATATGGGAGCATATCTGACCAATCTCGATAAGTCACGACCACCTTCTCGAGTATCCTGACGATTGTCTTGTTTGCGGCTTCTACCCCACCATTCATCTGAGGACAGTAAGGGCTCGATCGATGACGTTGAATCTTGAACTTGTTGAGAAAGTCATCCATCTTCTTGTTAACAAACGAGGTCCCATTATCTATGATGATAGCATTAGGAATTCCATATCGGCATATGATGTTGTTCTTCATGAATTTGATCACTTGGGATGCTGCAATCGTGGTGTAGGAGGCTGCTTCTACCCACTTGGTGAAGTAGTTAACTGCCACTAGTATGTACTCATGGCTGTTTGATGCTTTGGGACTAACCTTCCCAATTATATCGAGTCACCACATAAAGAAGGGCTAGGGAATTGTCAAGTTGTACAGTTCTTATGAGGGGGCATGAATTTGATTCACCTGCTCCTGACACTTGAAGCATTTTCTTACGTGCTAACAGCAATCTGTCTCCATGGTGAGCCAATAGTAGCCGAGTCGTAGAATCTTCTTCGCCATCATGTGCCCGTTCATGTGTGGGCCACAGATTCCTTCATGTATTTCTTTCATGACTTTTGCAGCTTCTGTTTCATCAACGCATCGAAGGAGGACGTGATTATAGGATCGCTTGTAAAGAATTTCGCCACTGATGGTGAACTTTCCAGCCAAACGCTGGATGGTTCGGCGATCTGTTGCTGTTGCTGACTCTGGATACTCCTGGGTTTCGAGATATTGCTTGATGTCGGCATACTAGGGTTTATCAAGGGCAGCTTCGGCTTCTTCTATTTGCAGGTAGAAAGCAGGTTCATCTTGAGTTTCGACTGTGAGCTCCCATTCTGAAGCTCCTTTCAGGATCTCGAGCATTGATGCAAGTGTAGCGAGAGCATCTGCAAATTAATTCTTGGCCCTGAGCATGAATGAGAAGGTGATTTCTTTGAACTCTTCGATCAAATTTTCAAGGTACACATGATATGGTATCAACTTCTCGTCCTTGGTTTTCCATTCACCATTGGTCTGATTGATGATGAGCTGTGAGTCTTTAAATACTCATAGTTTTTTTATGCCCAAGATTATGGCTTCCCTTAGACTAGCAATGCATGCTTCATACTCTGCCATGTTGTTGGTGCACTCGAATGCTATGCGCCTTGAGATAGGAATAGGGACATCGTCTGGAGAGTAGAGGATTGCTCCGATACCACTTCCTTTAAAATTTGTTGCGCCGTCAAAAAATAACGTCCACTCATCTTTCTTCTTCTTTTCTTCACCTTCGATAAGCAAGAGATCTTCATCAGGGAAGAATTTCTTGAGCGATTGATAGTTCAGGAGAGAGTGAGCGGTAAGATGATTGGCGAGGTCCTGCCCTTTGATTGCCTTCTAAGTGACATAGGTGATGTCGAATTCAGACAGGAGTAGCTGCCATTTAGCTATCCTTCCAGTGAGTGCTGGCTTCTCAAACAGGTATTTGACCGAATCCATGTGAGCGAGGAGGAGAATAGGGAACGCAATCATGTATTGACGGAGTCGCTGAGTTACCCAGACTAGGGCGAGGCAAGTTTTCTCGATTGGGGAATACTTGGTCTCGTAGTCAGTGAACTTTCGGCTCAATAGTATATTGCTTGTTCCTTCTTCTTGATCTCATCGTGCTAGCCAAGAACACAGCCAATGGCTTCTGTAACTACCGAGATGTATAACAATAGTAATCGTCCGGGAGTAGGCAGCACTAGAACTGGAGGATTCATGAGATACTTCTTGATGCGATTGAAGGTGACTTGGCAATCGTTATTCCATTCTTTTGGAACGTTCTTCCGAAGGAGCTTGAATATGGGTTTGCAGATAGGTGTGAACTGTGCGATGAAGCGACTGACGTATTGAATTTTGTCGAGGAAGCCACAAATGTCTTTCTCTGTTCTAGGAGGGGGCATCTCGATGATTGCTCTGGTTTTAGTTTCGTCGACTCTAATGCCATCCTCGCTCACCATAAAGCTAAGGAGTTTGCCTCTCGTTGCACCAAAGACACATTTGTGAGGGTTGAGACGGAGCTTGTACTTTTCTAATCTGTTGACTAACTTCTTTAGATCTTCAAAATGTCCTTCAATTGTGCAAGATTTGACGATCATATCGTCCACATACACTTCAAGCTCTTTGTTCATCATATCGTGGAATAATGCTGTCATTGCTCGCTGATATGTTGCTCCTGCGTTCTTCAGACTGAAAGACATTACCCTGTAATAGAAGGTTCCCCAGGGATTGATAAATGATGTCTTCTCATGATCTTCGACGGCCATCTTGATCTAATTGTAACCTGAGAACCCGTCCATGAATGAGAAGATCTTGTATCTGGCAGTGTTGTCAACCAGGGTGTCGATATGTGGTAAAGGGAAATCATCCTTAGGACTGTCTTTGTTGAGATCTAAAAAATCGATGCACATTCGAACCTTGCCATCCTTCTTTGGTACTGGTACAATGTTGGTGAGCCATTTAGGGTAGTTAAAGACTACCAAGAATCCTGCATTGTATTGCTTGATGACTTCATCTCGGACTTTCAGAGCCCATTCTGGCTTCATTCTTCGAAGTTTCTACTTCATTGGCTTCATATCTGACTTGGTTGACAGATGGTGTACAACGAGCTCTTCATCGAGCCCCGGCATGTCTTCATATAAGAACGTGAAGTTAGACAATCTTGGAGCTAGGAACTCTATCATTCTCTGCTTCATCTCTGGTGGCAACGATTTTCCAATGCGTACTTCCCTAGGGATCCCAGGTGTCCCCAAGTTTACTACCTCAAAATCATCAGCTACAACATTAGCTTTAGATTCGAACTTTTTGAGGAGATTCTTTAGTTCGAGAGCCGGGTCATCATCTTCCTCATCCCAAGCTTCGTCCAGACCCATGAGCTCGAAGTCTAATTCAATGTCAAATGATTCGACTTCAAACTCATGCGACTCTTTAGACAAACTTGGCACATTATTGAATGTAGGAAAAGAAATGTTTTTTGGTTTTTGAGAATTTTTTGGAATTGAAATGCTAGATATTTTTGGCTTTTGAAAGTTTTTTTTATTTTTTTGGACTTTTAAAATTCACGGGACCCTGAACAAGCGGGCATTGCAGACCATGATTGATCCCAGCTTGTCCCAAGGTACCACTTATTGCTTAAAACGGCATTTTTTTTTGAAGCCAGAGCCTTCAGATGACTCTGGTTGATTTAGAAGTTAGGGGAACAGATGACCATTCAGGACCCCACACACCTCCCCCGGAGAGGTGGGGGTTGATGATTTAGGCGAAGAATCACCGTCTGGCCCAATGACCATGATTTCTCGCTGGTTGGGTTCAAGATCTGAGTCATACTCAGTCCCTCCTGGATCACTCACCTCGCATTGCAGTTCGTCTAGTTCGCAACGAGACACAAGTTTGAAATCTGGACATCGGACCAATCCAGGGCTGGCCATTTCCCTTTTTTAATCCAATGGATGAGCTGTTTCTACCCCTGACTGATGGTTGATGATGTTGATTCTGCAGAGACGGGCGGGTCACGCCCCTTGTTGATTGATACTGAGATGGCCAAATTGTGCCCCTGGTTGACTGGAATGGAAGTGGGCAGGTCGTGCCCTTGGTTGATTGCAGGTATTAGAGTACCTTGGTCTTGAAGCTGTTGTATTTGACTTTCTTCTTTGTCTTCATCCTTTCCTTCTTCTTTCGGAGGCTTAGATGGTTCGAGGATTCAATCCCATCGAATGAGGGGCCATATGGCCCAAGCTAGGCTCATTGAGAGGCCTTTGTGTAGTGCAGTCGGTTGATTTCCTCTTGGATCTCTACAAGGCTCTCTTGGCCTGATGAATTGAATGGGTGAGCACCAAAATTTCTTCTTTCTTTTCTCCATGAAGATTGCCTTGTACCCGAGTCCCCATTTGAGTTGATTATATACCAACGGTGTCTTTTTGAACTTGAAATGATTCTTCATACGATACTTGAGGCTCAGACGTTCTGCTGGTGAAAAACACGATCCACACTTATCAGTTCTGGATTGGCGATAGTGTTCACAGTCTCGAATTTGAAACTATGAAACGGGGCATCTTCTTTAGAATGTTGGATGTCGATGACAGGGATATCTGGTTCAGTGGCAGCAACATTGGAAAGAATGATGAGCTCCTTTTCTGCATGGACAGAGATCACTTGATTTCCACAGATATACTTCACCCGTTGATGCAGGGTTGATGGCACAGCTCCAACGTGCAACCAAGGCTGTCCGAGCAACATGTTGAAAGAGGCTGTTATATTTTTAGGATTTGGAATGTGATGGTGGAGATTTCTGGACCTATCTGTACCTCTATGTCGACCTCCCCTTCCACTGATCGGCGGGTGTTGTCGAATGCTCTTACGTACATGGTGTTGAGTCGAAATGAGGAGGGAGTGATTCCTAGGCGTTCCGCGGTCTTGAGTGGGTAGACATTTAAGCATGAGCCGTTATCGATACGGACCTATGGGACACAGAGGTCTTTGTATCATAAGGCTATGTTGAGGGATCGCCCATGGTCGCGCCCTTCTGGTGGCAACTCATTATTAGTGAAGTTGATAGCGCGTGGAGCCAGGAGCTATCCGATCATCAATGCTATCATTTCAGGTGCTGTATTGGAGGAGACATGGGCATTGCTCAGGGTTTTGGCAAACATTTCTCGGTGTATGCGTGATGTGCAGAGTATCTCCCATACCAAGATTTGGGCAGAGATTAACTTGAGCTGAGTCGCCACATCACATGCAACTTCGTTTTTATTGCCGAGACCTGAGAGAGCGCTTTTGGGATCTCCTATGTTCTGATTATCTCTTCGGATGCAACGCCCATTGGGATTCATGTTTCTTACCTCTGCACATTCTGGATAGTGCTACGAGACTTCTTTATAATTTTCCTCTCCTTTGCTTTCCAGGACCACTGGTTCTTGCAATGGTGCTGGTGTGGGTACCAGATCTTCCTCATATGGAGCTTTTGCCTTGAGGACTACATTGTTGCTTGTGTTGAAGGGATAATATCGACGCTTGTCTTCATAGATCACGTAAGGTCGTGGTTGCGTTTTGACCGTTCCTGGAGCAGGAGGTTCCCATGGAATGAACACTGGTCCTCTTGATATGGCAGGGGGTTTCTCTGTTCGGCCCAGCTATTGTAGTGTAATTGATATGCCTCCAGAACTTGCCCCTTACAATATGACTGGCTCGACTGGAGGAGCCCCTTCCAAGACAATGGGTTCTTGCTACTGATGAGTATAATCCCTCCATTGCAGATTGGATTGTTCCTGAGCTGAAATTGCCCCTTGCAAAACGACAGGTTCGTATACGGGCTCGATGTATGACTGTACACCTTCCAAGATGACCGGCTCCCAACATGAATGGTGGTAAGGTGCCCCTTGGAAGGGAACAAGCCCTTGAACAACTGGTGCATCATATGATGGTGCTTCTTGAGTACTAACGGCTCGGAGACTAAAGGAGAAAAGGGGTTTGCCCCTTGCAAGATCGGAGGAGAATTTGTTGGCCCATAAGTGTAAGCATGAATAGACTGGATAGGGGAAAAGAAATGATCGAGACACTCTCCTTCTTCTATGCTGTTGACGGCAGGGCCACGAGATGAACTGGGGTCCATCGAATGCTGATGCAAAGGATTCTGAAGGATGTTGGTAGAAGCTGCTGGAGGAGTTCCAGGGACCGAGATGACGATCTTGCGGTCATCGATCAGATTTTGTATGGCATTCTTCAGAGTCATGCATCGATCAGTAGTGTGACCACGCCCTTGATGGTAGGCACAATATTCATTTTCTCGGTAGTTCGGAGGCAGCGGATTTGGAGGAGGCCTGGGTGCCATTAGAGTGACTAACTGCTTTTACACCAGTATAGCCATGACTTGACTGAGTGGCTGGGTGAAAGGAGTCCTGAGCTCCCTGTAATTTGCCTATTCTGATATGAGTATTGACCGTTTCCCCTAAACTGCTGCTGCTGTCGAGGTGGTTGTGACTGTGGTCGAGGATTTGGTTGTGGCTGATATCACTGAGGTTGATGCTGATCCTGATTCTGCTGATACTGTTGACGTCCCGGTGGGGGAGCATATTGGTTGCCCTGAGCAGTGGCGATGATGTTGTTTACCTCTGTCGGGTGAGGAGGAGAACTGCTGCGGTTTTCATTCCCATATCCAATAAGTCTTCCTTCCACTCTGTTCCGCTTGACTGGAGTGGCCTGATGAGGCCATGGGGAGATTGTCCCTGTGCGGATTCCTGCTTCAACTTGCTCTCCAACGCGGATCAACTGTGAGAAATTCGCATATGGATGCGAGATGAGCTATCTAGATATGCCAGGATATGTTGAATGAACAATCATGGAGATTTGTTCTTCGTCGTCGATAGGTGTCTGCATTCTAGCTATCAAAGCTCGCCAACGTCCCACATAAGCTGATAGTGTTTCGTCACTTCTTTGCCTGAGAGCCGTGAGGTCGGCTCTCTTGGGTGCCATATTGAGATTGTACGTGAATCTGTGACGAAAGCCTGGGAAAGTTGTTCCCAAGTCCTGATGTGATGGCAGTCCAGTGATGTGTACCAGTCTAAGGCATCGCCCTTCAGAGATTTTTGGCACAAGCGAATGAGAGCCCCTTCATTTTCTGGGATTGCACTCAGCTCTCCACAAAAAACCTTGAGGTGTGTTGTGGGACAACTGCTGCCTCATATCTTTTAAATTTTGGTACTTCAAAATTTTGAGGTATCTGAGCATCTGGAAAAGGACACAAGTCTCTAAACTTGGTCGAAGGTAGATCGATTCCTTGTTGTCGCTGAAGTTGATTTTGCAAGATCTGGAACTGCTCCCGCAACTCGTCCAGTCCTGCATGATCTGCTCAAATGATTGGTGCCTCTCGGAGTAAGGCACGTTCTTCTCCGGCATAGTGGTCAATGTCTTCGACCCTATGGGCTTGCTGGAAAGAAACCGTGGGTTGCTAAAATTGATTTGATGATTGAACTGGTTTCTGACGAACTTGTGCTTAAAAGGACTGTAATTGAACTGGAGACTGTATTGAAGGTTGAACTGGAACTTGCTAAAAATTAACTGGAGATTACTGGAAATTAAATAGAGTTTGCTGAATTGAAGATTGCTGAAAATTAACTGGAATCCCATCAGTGGGGATGTGCTGGAATTGAAAAGTGCTCCTATTTGTAAGAGGTTGAGATGCTGGGAAGTGACACCCTTGTTGGGTATTCACCACTATCCACTGATTGATGTGGGCTTGACACTGACCCCCATTGTGGGCATTCGTTAGTGTTGTCCCTGCTGCTGGAAATTGAATTGAAATCCCATCGGCGGGGATGTGCCGAAATTGAGTAAAGGTCCCATCGACGGGAACATGCTGAGAAAGGAAAGGGGTCCCATCGGTGGGGAGGTGCTGGAATCTACTGAGATTGTTGCTTGCAAGATTGACTGGAAGCTGACTAGAAGTCTGTGGACCCTTGCCGTTTACGCGCTCCCACATGACATTCTCGTCCCTTCCCCTTTCGGGAAAAGAAGGAGAGGAGGATGCGTGAGTGCGAAATCGCCATTTGTGCCACTGGCTTGCCTCGTTCTCGAGGGCTTTGTTCGGTTGTCGTGTTAAGCTGGATATGTTTAAGTGAGTTTATATAAGACCAGAGTCGCCACTAGCCAGTTACTTTAAATCTACAGTCGGCTAAACCTCGTAGAAACGTTAGAGAAGGGAATTCGAAGATTCCTTCCTTTAAAATGACTCATGTTGATCTGCGGCCAGAGATTCAAGGTAAGGGATCACGGTTACAGGGTGGGAAGAGGTTAAGCACCCCACACACTGCCCGTACCGAAGTACGGTCTCTACTTCACAGAATCGATCGAATACTTGAAAGTCTAGTTTAATCCTCGTATATTCTCATGGATGACATGATGCATGAATGCGGGTCTGAACAGTAAGAGTTTCTGATGGGCAGGTTCTAACAACGGGCAAGCCCAGAACATACGCTCGAACTGACAGGTGCTTTATGTGTCAGCATGCTGTGTGCTTGAATATTCAAAGTGCTTATAGTGATATGTACGTGAATGCAGGTCTGAACAGTAAGAGTTTCTGATGGGCAGGTTCCAACAACGGGCAAGCCCAAAGCATACGCTCGAACTGACAGGTGCTTAATTTAAGACATATGCGGTGTGCTTGAATAATCAAGGTGCTTGTAGTGAAGCAGGGGGGTTGGAAGAAAAGTAAATGTTGCACTTATGCTAGATGCGAATGAGATGATGCTGGAAAAGAGTAGCTGGATGGACGGAGGTGTCGCAAGGGTTGGCTTCGAGTGGCTGGATCAGGACTTGGATGGCTTGGGAGACTTGGACCAGTGGTCAGGCTGGGCTGGACCAGGGCTAGGCTATCCTCACTCGGGCTCTCCTTGGTGGAGGAATGGGCTAAGGGGTGAAAGAGGGTGACTCAGATGGACGGGCTCTCTCTGGTTGAGTGGTGTGTTGAAATGAGAAGGGGAGGGGGGTATTTATAGCAGCGAGCAGTGGCAGAGCTCGTAATTTGTCTCGGGCGGCCTGCTATGGGCCGCCCATACGGCCGCTCCTCGGTTTCCAGCAATGTACGGTTGCTTCCTCGGGGCTGCTGTTTGACTAGCTGGGTCGACTCAGTGAGTTGACTCAGCAGGTCGACTCGGTGATTTGACTCGACGGGTTGACTCGATGTTTTGACTCGACGGGTTGACTCAGCGGGTTAACTCAGCAGGTTGACTCAGCGGGTTGACTCAGTGAGTTTGACTTTTTGAGATTTTTTGACTGGCTTTTTTTCCGGTGGGTTTTTGAGGGTGATGTTTAGGACTGGGTTGACTGGGTTTAGGCTTGATCTGGGCTATGGAATGGGGCTTACAAGGGTGAGTTTGGCTGAGTTTGGACTTGGGATTTGGGGGTATGGTCCTCCATTCATCCAGCTATCTCTACCAACAGTGTAGCCGGAGGTGGGGTGTCTACAGATGCCCCTCTTTGGCAGAGGTTGCGTGTAACCGAATGCCAAAGCGAGTGGACACCCCACTTCTGACCCGGTCATTCATAGATCATGTTCTGAAATCTTTGCTTGCTTTTGCATCTATGTCAGTTGATCGTTTGGAAACCGATCACTCGCACATACCGCGGGAGTTTGGAGAAAACGTTGCCATTGTCCCTGCATGCGCTGCAACCTGGGTACCCAATCGCAACCCTTCCATTCCCGATCGATACTAACATCGGAAAGGTACAGCAGAGCCTCTGCGTCGACAGTCTTACAAGGATGCTGACCCTGAGACTGATTGTGTGATGTTTGATGTTTCCCAGATCACTCCAGGAATACTTGTTTCGCTTGACTGTCAAAGTGGTTAGACGCCCTGCGTCAGATAGTCTTACGGGATTCTACTACGCCAACTTGGACTCAGTCAAGGTACTTCAGGCATCCACGCCTGGGTATGTGCGGGTGGGCTTTTTCCACCCGATCTGCTGGTTTCGATGCTTGGTTTGCAATTCATTCTTTCCTTGATTGTGGTCTGGAATCTTTGTTATCCTTTGTATTTGAGTCAGTTGATTGTCTGGAAGTTGATAATTCGCACATACCACGAGAGTTTGGAGAAAACGTTGCGATTGTCCCTGCAGTTTGCTGCAACCTGGGTACCCAATCACAACCCTTCCATTCCCGATCGGTACTAACATCGGAAAGGTACAGCAGAGCCTCTGTCCGTAGTCTTACGAGGTTGCTGACCCTGAGACTGTTTGTGTGATGTTTGATGTTTTCCCAGATCACTCCAGGAGTACATGTTTCGCTTGACTGTCAAAGTGGTTAGACGCCCTGCGTCAGATAGTCTTACGGGATTCTACTACGCCGACTTGGACTCAGTCAAGGTACTTCAGGCATCCACGCCTAGGTATGTGCGGGTGAACTCTTTCCACCCAATCTGCTGATTTTGATACTTGGGTTACAATTCATCGTTTCCACCTGTTCAAATAGTTTCTGTGACCGAGCCTTTTGGCTTTCATCTTTTTGTATCTTGGCATGTGGTACGACCGCACTGACACTGGAGTTCAGTTCGACCGTACTTTGAGTGCATTGGATCCGATGATCTCCGGGGAAACCGCGAACATCGGATCTTATTTGATTTTTGCGTCGGCTCCTACCCAGAGATATGGAAGATCTCCTGGTGTTTTGGAGGCAGAACACTCTACTGGAAAATATTTTTGGATTTTTGAAAAGGCACCCACTCTGGGGAGTGATACTCCGTGGGGTTTTTATTTGCACATAGAAATATTTTTTTGTCTTTTTGAAATGGAAATCTGGTTTGCACGTGCCTCCACTAGGGATGCCTGTGGGGCTTTTGGCTAACCGACTTTTATTTTGAAAGCAGGTAAACATGATGATTGATGCGATGGATGCTGATGCTGGGAGATGCATGATGAATGCATGATTTGGCTCATTCTCTTCTCGTTTGATGATTTTGCTTTTGCTGTGGGTGCAGAGAACTTTGAGCTTATTGCTTGCAGGGTTGTGCTTCCCTTGGGTTTTTCTTTTTGTACGGGCGTTTGGTTAGCGGGTTGGTCAAGATCCCGACCCGTGATCGATCAGGTCCATCGTCCCAAGATGCTGTTTCTTTGCTTAATGAGAATGTACGAGGATGTTATCCGACTTCAAGATGTTCTTCTGGGCATGCGTGTGATTGAGATGGTGTTTAGTTGCCCGTTTTGGTTAAGATTCCAATTTGCGGGCGATTGGATCCGTCATCCCAAATTGTGAAGAGAGTGGAGTTCAAGACTCCTGAAGTGTAGTGCTGGGGATACTGACAATTTTTGTGATTTTTACAGATTTTTTGATTGAAAGCAAGGGAAATATTTTTGTGATTTTTTAACAATATTTTGATTGAAAGCAAGGGAAATATTTTTGTGATTTTTGATAATATTTTGATTGAAAGCAAGGGAAATATTTTTGTGATTTTTGAAGAGGTGATTTTGCACTGTTTTTGTATTTTGTGATTTTTCTGAAATGCAGGGAAAAGTGTGGAATTTTCAACCACTTCCAGCTTCTACTGCTGGTAAGGCACCCGATCCATTTTACGTCAGCGAGCAAGACGAGTCTCACACAGTTAAGTGCCGTAGTTTTACATCTTCGGATGAGGGGATTTTGAGGGTTTTCAGTCAACACACCCACAAAGTTGCCTGTTCCTCATGTGCAATGCACATAGACCACGTATCGTCCGACGGATTCCTTCGGCCACAAAATGAGCCACATCCTCACATTTCCTTTAGTCAATCCAGTTTGGGGTCTTACGTTGCTCACAATTCCGTGAGGGTGCGCTCCACCTCCCAACAGCCTTAATCCCCTTCATGAGTTTTAGGAACAGGGAACATCCGTCAGATTCAACAGCGACTTCCAAATCAAGGTTGTCTATCACGGTGCGTTCAACACGAACAGGATTGCGGAGTTCTGCCCGCCTCAGCCCTTACCTGTTTAAAAGATTCCAGGCACCCGTACGATCAAGTGTCAGCCATGCCTGGAACAGGTTAGGAAAGAAAGCCCCCGAGAAGTTAATCCCAGTGTAGTTTTAGGTCTTCGGACCACTGGAGATGAATTTGTGCAGTTGAAATTTTTGGTGAATCATTTTTCTTTTTTTGTGTTTTTTGGAAAAAGTTCCAGATTTCAGCTCGAATGTTCGAGATTGATGCTGGTTTTTGTGGAAAGCTTTTAAAATATTTTGGTATTTTTGAAATGTTCCGGGTTATCAGATCCTGGCTCGAATGGCTGGGATCGATGCTGGTTTTTGTTAAAAGCGAGAAAGGTCCCCCGAGAAACTAATCCCAGTGTAGTTTAAGGTCTTCGGACCGTAAATATGTACATGCTGAAAATACATTCTTTTTTGTGATTTTTTGAAAACTGTTCCAGGTCATAAAATCTCAATTTTGAACGGTCAGGATTGACACTGGTTTTTATTGGAAATCTCTCGGGATTTTGTTCCCGACGTAGTTTAAGGTCTTCGGACCAAAAACTGTACAAAAGGGGGCAAACACATTTTTTATTTTTTTTTGGAAAATGTCCGGTGTCAGCGGATCTTGATCAAGACCGATACCGGCTTTTATTGAAAATCCCTCGGGATATTGATCCCGACGTAGTTTAAGGTCTTCGGACCCAAAAACTTTAAAAGAGGGGCTGGTGATATATTTTTTGTTTTTCGAAATGATCCAGATTATCCGATGTTGGTCTTAAAGACTGGGATCGATGCTGGTTTTTATTAAAATCCCTCGGGATGTAGATCCCGACGTAGTTTAAGGTCTTCGGACCAGTATTGCACAAAACAGGAAAGACATTTTTTTTAAAGTACTCGGTATCGTCGGATCTTAATTCGAGCGATCAAGACCGATACCGGCTTTTATTGAAAATCTCTCGGGATGTCGATCCCGACGTAGTTTAAGGTCTTCGGACTAAAATCTGTACAAGCGAGCAACAATCCAGGTTAGAGATTATGGGAATTCTTCTTGGAATGATTCGGATCATCAGGTCATATCCTTGGATGGTTGAGATCATTGTTTGACCAAGTCAAATTTTTCTTTCTTTCCTTTGAAAATTCTATGGTACTTTTCCACATCATCAACCCAATTTCTCACCCATTTCTCATGAGATGAGATTTTGGTGAGATTTCTTCCTTTTTTTCTCACCATTCTCTTTCATCACTTTATTCTTACATGGAGGTACAAGATTCACTTGCAACCACCCTTCCCAAGGAGGAGTTCTTCCCAAGGAGAGGGGGTGAGAAGTCATCTCACATAGGTAGGGGCTAGGACGGCCTCCCATGGGCCGCCCGGACGGTCTCTGCCTTCTGGTCTCTTCAGTGGGCTGGGTAAAAGGGTGCCCTCCCCTTTTCTATATAACATGGGGCACCCTTGCCCCCCTCAACGTGCAATCTCTCTCTTCTCTCTCTCATATTCTCTCTTCTTTGGTGGTCCCTTGCTCTTTTCAAGTAGTGGGCCTTAGAGAAGTTTTGGGACAGCAAGGTGGTCCCTCTTTGGTGAGTGGTAAAGGTATGGACCACTTCCTTTCTCTTTTCTTATCATTTTCCTTCTTCATTATCTCTTCTCATGACTCTTTTCTTTTTCCATGTAGCTATTCCAAGAGGTGTGAAGGTGGGCCCAAGCATTCTTGGCCTTTTTCTAAATCTCAAGTCTTTTTCAAAGGTGGTGCATGGAGAAGGACATTGCAAGCTCTCCACTTCATTTTTTTTCTTTCTTCTTTTCACACTCCCCTCATGTATATGTAAAGGGTGATTTTGCCATGTCACCAAGTGTTCATGGCAAAATACTCTATCTTTTTCATGGGAGTTGGGCCTCTTTTCATATGTGTCAAATGGGCTCAAAGTGAAGTCATGGCCCTTGGTGTATTTGATGGGCCTAATGCTTCATTTTGGGCTCCCTCATGCTTTCTTGTTCTTATCATTTCTTTTGGAGCTTTCTTTTTCTTTTCCATCTTCTTTCCAAGACTTGGGCCCATGGGCATGGTAAGGCCCATCTCAAGTTTTGGGCTCATGGGGCTCACTTTGGGTGACCCCATCTTTCTTCGCATATGTATGGACCAAGATGACTAGCCCATTCTTCATTTGGATCTCAAGTGGGCTAGATTTTCTAATTGGGCCTTTATGGACAAGTGGCTCAAGTCTTCCACTATCTCTTGATTATGATGTACATCCTTGTACAAGGTGTAGTGGGCTCCTTGGAGCTTTTCATGTGGATGGGCTTTTGGGCCTTCATTGAAACTTGGGCACTTCTTTGAACCATGTGTGCCCCACTACACTTTGTTCATGTAGGATTTTTCTTTTCATGCTTTTTCTCTTTTGATGGATGGAGGACTTGAGCTACTTGACCATCTACAAGTCCCATGAGTGAGTTGTTCCCACAATCTCACTAAGTTCAAATGGTTTTCTTTGTGGTAGGAATGTGGTTCTCAAGAGTTTCCCTCTAATGTTATCAATCTCGAATGGATGATCCTCAAGTGAGCTATCCATACAACCATAGCTCCTTGATCCTTTCTTTGGGGCTTGGTGGGTCATTCCACCATCATTTTAAATATGAGTGGTTTTTCTTTGAATTTGTGGGAAAGAATGATACCCATAAGTTGCCCATTTTTGTCCCATGCCTTGGGACATTTCGGATTTTGATCTTCAAGTGGGCTATGTGTACCATTCTTATCCATTTTCATGATGGTTGGGTGACTTATCAAGCCATGCCCTCTTGTGCTCAAATGGTCTCCCTTTTTGGTAAAGAAATTGGTGCACATAAGTTGCCCAAACTTGCCTTTACATGGGCATTTCCAACTTTGACTCCTCATGTGGGCTATGTGCATCAAAATTTTTACCATTGGCCTCTTTGATTCCATATGTTTGTGGGTGGACTGCCATGTTGTATTCTCATGGCCAAAACTTTCATCAAGATGAGGCACATAAGGTTGCCCATGGTTGACTCATGAATAGGTCCTCATATTCTTCAAAGTGGGCTATGTGCTCTCTCCAATCCATTGAGATGAGGCATTTGGGTTGTCCTTGGGGGCCCACTTCCTTTCTATCCCCCACTTGTCCATGTCCATGTGTTAAAAGGATGGAAACATCTTAAGTGAGAACCATGGCCTTGGCATAAAAGTGGATCAATCCTTGGCCACATATGGACTTTGAAGAGGGATTTCTCATGTGAAGTAGGATTCTCATCCTTTGTTGATCTCATGGCACTTGAGTGCATTTGTTGTCTAAAATGTGTCCTTGGATGATGGACTTTTTCTTGCCTAAGGCATGCCATGCAACCTTCTTTAAGGTGGGCCTTACTTTTTCCCAAGGGCCCAATACACATCCTAAGTGACACATGGAGTTGGACTTTAGATTTTGCATTTGAATGTGAGTCCAATCCCATGGGTTTCTTGGATGATAATTTGGATTTTAATGGGTAATGGGTAGGGACTTACCTTGCCAAGCTTGTAGGATTCAATGGCGAATGGTACCAGGGGTCACCGAGTGATTGATGAAGATGATCCTGCCTTCATTGTCCGCCGAGGGGACCACATGTGTTCCTTAGCTATGGAGCATCAACCTCTTCCCGCTATCAAAGGTCGAGGTACCAGGGATCGCTGGGACGACTGGGTGAAGGATCCACAGCCCTTGCTTGAACGAGTACTGGATGGTACTCCTTTTGCTGGCCTCCTCACCTTACGTTTCCATAATAACGATGCTAACCGCATGATGCTCGCGGCCCTTTGTGAGAGGTGGCGGGATGAGACCCACACCTTCCAGCTCCCTTGTGGGGAATGGGGAATAACCCCCTTGGACATTTACATGCAAATAGGCTTCCCGTTTCATGGAACAATTGTTCCTCAAGTCAGCTCTCTGGCTCCTCTCACTTCCACCGACTGGCTACGGCTTGTCGGTGACGTCCCACCCGAGGGTGAATTCCAAGGCCATCAAGTGAAGATGCGATGGTTCTACAACAATTTTACCTCCGTCATCCCCACCACCGAGCGAGAGGCCCTCCACAAAGCCCGGGCCATGATCACTTATGCTTTTGGATCCTTTCTTTTCTGCCATGCGAATGAGAGAGTTGATCCTAAATTTCTTCGTTTAGTCGAGGATCTTCATCATCCCTATAACTGGAATGGGGCTATCTTGACCCATATCTTTCAAGGTTTGGACAAGACCTGTCGACATAGCCGGTCCTTCACAGGCTTCTGGCCTGTCGTTGAGGTATCTCTTCTTTCACCTTTCTTGAAGGGTTTTCGCCTTCTTTCTCTCTCTAATCATTAGACGTACTTTTGTCCAGACCTGCTTTTATGACCATTTTTCCCATCTCGCGCCGAGGATGCGGGATGATATTGAGCCCTCTCAGTATCGCCACATGTACTGGCACCAGCAAAACCGTCAGCGGAACTCCCGAGTTCCCGGGGACAATTGGCGTGCTGACATAGACGGGCTGACCGTTGAGGACGTAAGTATCTTGCTTTCCCTACCCCTCGTGCTGTACCGTAACTGATCGTGGTGACCTCATTTGCTACAGCTCGCTCGGATGCCATATGCCAGTTTCCCTCTCTATTATACCCCTCAGCGTGTGGAGGCATACGATGCTTCATGTCTCCGTATTATGCTTTCCGACGCTGAATCTTTTCAGTGGTATTTGGGGGAGAGATTGCTTCGGCAAGTCACTAGGGTGGCTAGGGTCCCTTGTTCTGCACCTCCTCCAGCTGCTCGGATGCCAGTTGATGAGAGAGTTGAGGCTCTCGCGGGCCAGCCCGAATTTCGTTTCACGATCCCGAATCGTGATTATGATGAGTGGTATCTGTTGTTCGGCCAGGGGCCTCTGCTTCCTTCACTTTATGTTCCAGGTGGCCGTCGTAGGTATGCTGGAGGTTCGGTGACTACTCCTTTGATGGATCTTTATCGTCTGGAGCGGGATGCGAGGAGGGACGATGATGATTATGTTGGCGACTTGTAGCCTGCTTGGGTACTCTGCTTTGTATGGCCTTGTACTTTTTACTTTTATCTTCTTTTGTATCAAGCTCTTTTGAATGAATATATAATCTTTGATTTGTCTCAAATTTCTTGATGATGTCTGGATGCTTTGACTTCTGACTCGTTCTCTAATGATTTGCGGAAGATGAGGCTTCTTAACTGCATGGATGATGACTTGAACAGTTCAGATTGCTTGACTAGGCCTTGTGGGCCCACTTGATGATTAGATCTTGGATTCTGGCCCTTCTTTTGATGATCGAACCTTTGATCTTGTTGCTCCATGACTTGTGTAAGCTTCCCAATGGTTTGGATCCTGATGATTTAGCCCTTGAATGGTTCAGATTGATAAATTCGGCCCTGTGGGCCCACTTGAGACCTTGGCTTTACTTTGGGGCACCTCTTTTGATGACTTGTGAGGCTAAGAAGGCTTCTCATGGTGTGGATGATGGCTTGAACGTCTCGGATTGCTTGACTTGGCTTTGTGGGCCCACTTGATGATTAGATCTTGGATTCTGGCCCTTCTTTTGATGATCAGACCTCTGATCTTGTTGTTTGATGGCTCATGCAGGTCCTTCAATGGTTTAGATCATGATGATCTAGTCTTTGAATGACTTGGATTGCTTATGGCCCCCACTTGATCACTTTTCCTTCTCTTTGACTTGATCAGCCATGTTCTGGCTGCATTGCTTCGTGATTGCACCAGTGGGGCACCTTTTATATGGTCTTGATCAGCCTCAGTCGAAATCTGGAGTGGACCGGAGCCTTGGGCGGCCCATGGAGCGCCATCTGCTGACGTGGACTGTCAGTCTCACCTACCAAGAACCCTGGAGCCAATCCCGCGGAGAGAGAGGAACTGCGTCCGTATGGGCGGCCCAGGGAAGGCCGCCCAGGGCTTGTCTCTTGAGCGGCCTGGGCTGGCTCGTGCTCGGACATTCCCTGCTGTCCTTTTCTCTTATCCCCTCATCCTCTGCACTGGATCATTCGATTCCAGCCATGAATCTACATTTTGTCCCTTCTTTCTTTCTCTTTTTGTCTTGTTCTTTGTTGATCCTTTCTTGGGCAGCCATTGATGATGGCTTGGGGGCCATTGTAGGAGAGGTCAGTGGGTCCCACACTTCAGCACTTGATGAAGGCTTTAAAGATGATGAAGTGGCTTTGATCGATGGTGGAGATGGAGCATTAAACGGGGGCATTGATGAGGGGTTAGGGATGGTGGTTGGTGGAGCCTTGAATGGCCCCATTAATGGTGGGATGGCTGAAATTTCTGATTTGAATGGGACCTTCATTATGGGAGGAATGGATGGTATGGATAGGATGATGGGATGGGACATAGGTGAGGCTATGCATCCCTTGAATGTGGGTCCCATGGATGATGTGATGGATGGTGGTGATGGGGGTATGATGGAAATAGATGGCCTGATCTCATGCTTGGATGGTATGGATGGCTCAGATGGTACCTTTGATGGTTTGGATGCTCTTGATGAGGGCCAGGATGTGCGGCACACTTGCCTGGGTGGACTTGATGTGATCATTGATGATGCCCCCCTGATGATGGACGGTGTGGATGCCTCGATGATCCCTTTGATCGGCCAGGATGATGATTGGATTCATGATTTCCTGTTAGAGGGGGCCGGAGGTCCAGATTTGTTCGTTGATTCTTCGATCGGGGTTGCCGGGACCCTTTTTTATGGTTCAGATGTATTCTTCGATGGTCAGATTAGCCAGGATGCCACGATGTGCGGTGTGATCTTCACTGATAGTCCTTTTGATGGGGAGCATTGTCCTTCTCTTGGTCATCGGTCCTTTGCGCACTCCGTCCATGAGGTGGGCGAGTCTTCCCGTGCGGCTGAGGTTGTGACAGTTTTCGACAGTGATGCGACTATATCAGACATAGCCGTTACTGGGGACAGTTCAGGGGTTGTCGAGTCTGCAGAGGTTCCAGCTTTTCCTTCTCCTTCGCCCGTTGACCTTCCGATCCTTGATGAGCTATTATTGACTTCTGGGCCTTTTGTGCTGGAGGGGGTATCAGTGAGGACTTGTCAGCTGCTTCCTCGTCCTTCTTGCTCATCACGACTGCTTGCTTGGCTTGACAGCTTGTCAGCTTATGAGATTCGGGAGTTAGAGTCCTATGGCTTCGGCAGTCTGGTTCATATGGCTAGAGTTGATATTGATTGGAGGATGCTCGGAGCTGCATTGATTGACTGGGTCCCTTCGTTGAACTTGTTTGTGTTCAACGATATGGAGATGGGGCCTTCTTTGGAGGAGCTTGCACGCTTGACAGGCCTACCCTTGGATTATACTCAGTATTTCTCGCCGAAGACTGCTACACCGCAGAACTGGTTCGGGATTTCTTATCTTGTTCATCCTACAGCTGCCGGCCAGGATGCTGTAGTGTTCTCCTTGGACTTACTGTATGATCTTTTTTCGGGTCCTTGGGGTGTGGCCGGTTCTACCTTTGCTCGGAACGCACTGATGTTCTGCTTGATAGCTGAGGTGCTGTTCTCGGGATGGCGCAGGTCCCAGACTCCTCTGCTTTTTGAGGTGATGAGCCGAGCTATCCGACGGCAGGGGATCATTTCTCTTATCTTGGCCGAGCTGTTTAATGGGCTGACCGACTGCGCCCTGGGCCGCACTCGTGTCCTTCGCGGCTGTTGTACCTTTCTGCAGGTATCCTTTCTACACCTTTTTTCCTTCTTGCTTTGTTGGGGATTGCTTTGCTTTAGCTGAACTTCTTTTCCTTTCTGTGATCAGGTCTGGCTGTGGGAGCGTCTTTCTTTGACCGTTCCTGTACCCCTTTCTGACATTCCTAGCTCTGACATTATGCGTTATATCATGGAGTTTCTTCCTCATAGAGCTAGGATGAGCGAGCCCTTGTATCGCAGGATGTTTGCTGAGCTTCGTGACTGGAACGTCTGTTGGGAGTCATCTTGGCTTTCACTTCCTCCAGTGCTTTGCGATGCACACCGCCTTCCTCTGATGTTGGTAGGCTTTCGATCTTACTTCTTTTATCACCCTATCCGGTTCCTGCGGCAGTTTGGATATGAGCAAGATGTTCCTCTTTTCGCTTTCACGGGTATCGGGCGTCGAGCACTTCCATCCAGATCCTCTGACTTTAGGACCCGGATTGATTGTTCTTGGGCGAGTTACTTGACTGCTGATTTGCTGGGTTTTGATCTGCGGACTTTTCCGATGGCGACCGCCCCATATCATTACTAGGTTGCTGAGCAGTCTTTGTATCGACGTATCCCTTGTTGGCACCAGACTGTTGACGGGGATGAGCAGGATATCCTTGGACATGCTGGCTCTTCCTCCGGTTCATATGAACCCTTTGAGGAGCGCCCGTTTATCGATCCTGGCTTCCTTTTGGCCACTCATGGCCATCTGTTGTCTGAGATCTCTGCACTTCGGTATCATTGTGAGATGATGTCGAGGAGATTGGCTTCCGATCAGAGGTTGTCTGATGAGGAGACTTCCGTACCCTTGAGCGCGATGAGGCGCATTACCTGCGTATGGAGGTGAGCAAGTTGAGAGAGAGGCTATCTTTTTATGAGTCAGAGGACTTACCTGGTGTGGCCGAGGAGAAGGGTAGAGATTGATTGTGTTGGCCACCTGCACATTCCTTTTTTGCATACATGATTGATGATGATGCATTTTTGTATTCTTTTTTTTTTTTGAAAAAGATGATATGATATGTGTAAAAGAAATATGATGCATTTAATTGAAAAGAAAACTGTTTGAAAATCTACTGTGCCATGAGTTGTCTTGTGAGTGTGTGTCTGGATTTTGTGTCGAGATATAGGAATCAGAACTGGGGCTTGGTCAATGTTTGACCGATGTCTCGAGATTTGACTTGCTTGATCCTTTGGTTCCTTAGAGATGTAGGCAATGGAAACTCTTGCTTCCTGAGATTGTCAGAGTTTGTAGAGCTCTTCGCTCCTAACTGCACTTCTTCTTGTTCTTGAACTGCTCGAACCGATCTGGATTGTCTGACTTCTTGATCCCTGCATTTTTTTTCCTTTTTTTTTATTCGAGCCATTTTTGCCTACAGCGCTCTTTCGAGTTTTCACCACAGCCGGCCTTATTCCCGTCATTTTTGCCCGTGGCGCCCTTTCGGGTTTTTACCACGTCCCGGGTGTTTGATCTTGCCTGCCCCTTGGCAGCTATGCTGTTTTTACCCTTGGCACCCTTTCAGGTCTTCATCAAGTCCGCTGTATGCCCACTGTTTTTACTCGGAGAGCCCTTTCGGGTTTTTACTCCGCCCTCTTTGTTTAGGCACACATTTTCTTTTTCTTTTTCTTTTTCTTTTTCTTTTTCTGCATCCTTGGATAACTGCGGCGGCTAGAGGTCGGGAATCCGTCGTTGCCGGTCGATGGCAGTCTTTCAGCCCTTATCCTAAGTTACGATAATAGAGCTGTTGGTCTTAGCTAAAGATTCCTCTGAGATGAATGGATGGATGACTGTGTTTCTTCTTGGACTGATTTTTTCTTGGGTGCCTTGCTTTGGCTTCCCTTTTTCTTTCTCTTTTCTTCTTTTTTTTTGTATTCTTTTTCTCTTTTTTTTTTCTTTGTCTTTTCCTTTTGAATCTCCCCCTTTTTTGTATTTTCCCCCCTCTTTTTTTTGTATTTTTCTCTTTTTGAATCCCCTTATTTGAAACACTTGTTGGTGGACGGAAATGATTTCTCCGAGGTCTTAGCTTCAACTTCTTGACTTCAGCTCTATTAAAGTAACTTTTGATAAGGTCAGAATGGCTTACCCGTGAAAGATCTTCACGTTGTCGGCGTTGGTTGGCTCAGGAAGATCCACCCCTCTCATACTGGCGAGTCTGAGGGCGCCTCTGGGAAGTACTTCTCTGATGATCAGTGGCCCGTCCCACGAGGGTTTGAACTTTCCTCTGGGATCTGGAAGGTGCGACGGTAGAATCTTCTTCACGACCATGTCGCCTACCTTGAAACTTCTTTTTCGGACTCTCTTGTTGTAAGCCCGAGCGATCCTTTTTTTATAGCACTGTGAATGACTTAGTGCACGCATGCGCTTTTCATCTGCTAGCTGCAACTGATCGAACCTGGCCCATTGCCATTCTCCTTCTTCAATTTCGCTTTCTAATAACACCCGTAGTGATGGTATTTCCACCTCGACTGGTAGAACTGCTTCCATTCCATAAGTAAGCTCGAAAGGAGTAACGCCCGTAGCAGACCGTACAGACGTTCGATATGCCCAAAGTGCATATGGGAGCATATCTGACCAATCTCGATAGGTCACGACCATCTTCTCGAGTATCCTGACAATTGTCTTGTTTGCAGCTTCTACCCCACCATTCATCTGGGGACGGTAGGGGCTTGATCAATGACGTTGGATCTTGAATTTTCTGAGGAAGTCATCCATCTTCTTATTGACGAACGGGGTCCCATTATCTGTGATGATGGCATTAGGGATTCCATACCGGCATATGATGTTGTTCTTCATGAATTTGATCACCTGAGATGCTGCAATTGTGGTGTAGGAGGCTGCCTCTACCCACTTGGTGAAGTAGTCGACTGCCACAAGTATGTACTCATGACCATTTGATGCTTTGGGACAAATCTTGCCGATGATGTCGAGCCCCCACATGGAGAAGGGCCAGGGGGTAGTCAGGCTGTATAATTCTGATGAGGGGGCATGGATTTGATTCGCATGCTCCTGACACTTGAAGCATTTTCTGACGTGCTGGCAACAGTCTGTCTCCATGGTGAGCCAATAGTAGCCGAGTCGTAAAATCTTCTTTGCCATCATGTGCCCGTTCATGTGTGGGCCACAGATTCCTTCGTGTATCTCTTCCATGATCTTTGCAGCTTCTGTTTCGTCGACGCATCGAAGGAGGATGTGATTATAGGATCGCTTGTAAAGAACTTCGCCACTGATGGTGAACTGGCCGGCCAAACGCTGGATGGTTCGGCGATCTGTTGCTGTTGCTGACTCTGGATACTCCTGGGTTTCGAGATATTGCTTGATGTCGGCATACCAGGGTTTGTCAGGGACAGCTTCGGCTTCTTCTATTTGCAGGCAAAAAGCAGGTTCATCTTGAATTTCGACTGTGAGCTCCCATTCTGAAGCTCCTTTCGGGATTTCGAGCATTGATGCAAGCAGTGGCGAGAGCATCTGCAAACTGGTTCTTGGCTCTGGGCATGTATGAGAAGGTGATTTCCTTGAATTCTTCGATCAGATTGTCAAGATACACATGATATGGTATCATCTTCTCGTCCTTGGTTTTCCATTCGCCATTGGTCTGATTGATGATAAGCTGTGAGTCTCCGAACACTCGTAGCTTCTAGACGCCCAAGATTATGGCTTCCCTTAAGCCAGCGATGCATGCTTCATACTCTGCCATGTTGTTGGTGCACTCGAATGCTATGCGCCTCGAGATAGGAATAGGGACATCATCTGGAGAGTAGAGAATTGCTCCAATACCACTCCCTTTAGAGTTTGCTGCGCCGTCGAAGAATAGCGTCCACTCATCTCTTTTCTTCTTTTCTTCTTCTTCAATAAGCAAGAGATCTTCATCAGGAAAGAACGTCTTGAGCGGCTGATAGTCCAGGAGAGAGTGAGCCGCAAGATGATCGGCGAGAGCCTGCCCCTTGATTGCCTTTTGAGTGACATAGGTGATGTCGAACTCAGACAAGAGTAGCTGCCATTTAGCTATTCTCCTAGTGAGTGCCGATTTCTCAAACAGGTACTTGAGCGGATCCATGCAAGCGAGGAGGAGAATAGGGAATGCAATCATGTATTGACGGAGTCGCTGAGTTGCCCAGACTAGGGCGAGGCAAGTCTTCTCGATCGGGGAATACCTGGTCTCGTAGTCGGTGAACTTTCGGCTAAAATAGTATATTGCTTGTTCCTTCTTCCCGGTCTCGTCGTGCTGGCCGAGGACACAGCCAATGGCTTCTGCTGCTACCGAGATGTATAACAATAGTGGTCGTCCAAGAGTGGGCGGCACTAGGACTGGAGGATTCATGAGATATTTCTTGATGCGGTCGAAGGCGACTTGGCAATCATCATTCCATTCTTTTGGAACGTTCTTCCGAAGGAGCTTGAAAATGGGCTCACAAATAGGTGTGAGCTGTGCGATGAAGCGACTGATGTATTGAATTCTGCCGAGGAAGCCACGGATTTCTTTCTCTGTTCTAGGAGGGGGCATCTCGATGATTGCTCTGGTTTTGGTCTCGTCGACCCTGATGCCGTCCTCGCTCACCATAAAACCGAGGAGTTTGCTTCCCATTGCACCAAAGACACATTTCTGTGGGTTAAGGCGGAGCTTGTACTTCTTTAATCTGTTGAATAGCTTCTTCAAATCTTCAAAGTGTCCTTCAATTGTGTGAGATTTGACGATCATGTTGTCCACATATACTTCAAGCTCTTTGTTCATCATGTCATGGAATAATGCTGTCATTGCTCGCTGATATGTTGCTCCTGCGTTCTTCAGTCCGAACGGCATTACCCTGTAACAGAAGGTTCCCCAGGGAGTGATGAACGATGTCTTCTCGCGATCTTCGATGGCCATCTTGATCTGATTGTAACCTGAGAATCCGTCCATGAATGAGAAGATCTTGTATCCAGCAGTGTTGTCGACCAGAGTGTCGATATGTGGCAAAGGGAAGTCATCTTTAGGACTGGCTTTGTTGAGATCTCAAAGTCGATGCACATTCGAACCTTGCCGTCCTTCTTTGGTACTGGCACGATGTTGGCGAGCCATTCAGGGTAGTTGGAGACTACCTAAGAATCCCGCGTTGTACTGCTTGATGACTTCATCTCGGACTTTCAGAGCCCATTCTGGCTTCATTCTTCGAAGTTTCTGCTTCACTGGCTTCATATCTGCCTTGGTTGGCAGATGGTGTACAACGAGCTCTTCATCGAGCCCCGGCATGTCTTCATATGAGAACGCGAAGTTGGACAATCTTGGAGCTAGGAACTCTATCATTTTCTGTTTCATCTCAGGTGGCAACAATTTTCCAATGCGTACTTCCCTAGGGATCTCAGGTGTCCCCAAGTTTACTATCTCGAAATCATCGGCTACAACATTGGCTTTAGATTCGAACTTTTTGAGGAGATCCTCTAGTTCGGGAGCTGGATCATCATCTTCCTCATCCCGAGCTTCGTCCAGACCCATGAGCTCGAAGTCTAATTCGATGTCGAAATCATATGATTCGACTTCAAACTCATGCGACTCTTTAGACGAACTTGGCACACTATTGAATGCAGGAAAAGAAATATTTTTTGGTTTTTGAGATTTTTCTGAAATTGAAATGCTAGATGTTTTTGGCTTTTGAAAGTTTTTGATTTTTTTGGATTTTCAAAATTCGTGGGACTTTGAACAAGCAGGCATTGCAGACCATGATTGAGCCCAACTTGTTCCAAAGTTCCGGTCGCTGCTTAAACAGGCATTTTTTTTGGAAGCCAGAGCCCTCAGATGGCTCTTTGGCTGATTCAAAAGTTAGGGGAACAGATGACCATTCAGGACCCCACACTTCCTCCCCTGGAGAGGTGGGGGTTGATGATTTGGGCGAAGAATCATGATCTGGCCCAATGACCATGACTTCTCGCTGGTCGGGTTCGAGATCTGAGTCGCACTCAGTCCCTCTCGGGTCACTTACTTCGCATTGCAGTTCGTCTGGTTCCACAGCTAGACACAAGTTTGGAATCTGGACATCAGACCAATCTAGGGCTGGCCACTTCCCTTTCTTGGTCCAATGGATGGGCTGCTTCTGCCCCTGGCTGATGATTGATGATGTTGACTTTGTAGAGATGAGCAAGTCGTGCCCCTTGCTAATTGGTGCTGAGATGGGCAAGTTGTGCCCCTTGCTGATTGAAGTGGGCAGGTTGTGCCCCTGGTTGAGAGAAGTGGGCAAGTTGTGCCCCTGGTTGGGAGCAGGTGTCAGAGTAACCTGGTCCTGAAGCTGCTGTATTTGACTTCCTTCTTCATCTTCATCCTTTCCTTCTTCTTCTGGAGGCTTAGATGGTTCGAGAATCTGATCCCATCGAATGGGGGGCCATGTGGCCCAAACTAAGCTCATCGGGAGACCTTTGTGTAGTGCAGTCGGTTGATTCCCTCCTGGATCTTTGCAAGGTTCTCCTGGCTTGACGAACTGGATGGGTGAGCACCGAAATTTCTTCCTTCCTTTGTCCATGAAGGTTGCCCTGTATCCGAGTCCCCATTTGCGTTGGTTATATATCAGCGGTACCTTTCTGGACTTGAAGTGATTCTTCATTCGGTATTTGAGGCTCAGACGCTCTGCCGGTGAAAAGACACGGTCCACCCTTTATCGGTTCTGGATTAGCGATAGAGTTCACAGTCTCGAATTCGAAACTGTGAAACGGGATGTCTTCCTCAGAGTGCTGGATATCGATGACCGGGATGTCTGGTTCAGTGGCAGCAGCATTGGAAGGAATGATGAGCTCCTTCTCTGCATGGATAGAGATCACTTGATTTCCACAGATGTACTTCACTCGTTGATGCAGGGTTGATGGCACAGCTCCAACCTTGTGCAGCCATGGTCGTCCGAGCAAGCATGTTGAAAGAGGCTGATATATCCAGGATTTGGAATGTGATGGTGGAGACTTTCGGACCTATCTGTACCTCTATGTCGACCTCCCCTTCCACTGATCGGCGGGGGTTGTCGAATGCTCTGACACATATGGTGCTGGGTCGGAATGAAGAAGGACTGATTCCCAGACGTTCTGCAGGTCTTGAGTGGGCAGACATTTAAGCTTGAGCCATTATCGATAAGGACCAGCGGAACAGCAGAGGTCCTTTGTATCGTAAGGCTATGTTGAGGGATCGCCCATGATCACGTCCCTCTGGTGGCAACTCATTATCTGTGAAGGTGATGGCGCGCGGAGCCAGGAGTTGTCCAATCATCAAAGCTATCATTTCTGGTGCCGTATCAGAGGAGACGTGAGCATCGTTCAAGGTCTTGGCAAACATTTCTCGGTGTATGCGAGATGTGCAGAGTAGCTCCCATACTGAGATTTGAGCAGGGATCGACTTTAGCTGAGTCGCCACATCGTATGCGGCTTCATTTTTGTTGCCGAGGCCTGAAAGGGCGCCTTTGGGATCTCCTCTGTTCTGATTATCTCTTCGGATGCAACGCCCATTGGGATTCATGTTCCCCACTTCCGCACATTCTGGATAGTGCCATGGAACCTCTTTGTAGTTTTCCTCCCTTTTGCCTTCTAGGACCACCGGTTCTTGCAATGGTGTTGGTGTGGGTACCAGATCTTCCTCGTATGGAGCTTTTGCCTTGAGAACTACATTGTTGCCTGTGCTGAAGGGGTAATATCGAGGCTTGTCTTCATAGATCACATAAGGTCGTGGTCCTAGCTTGACTGTTCCTGGGGCAGGAGGCTCCCATGGAATGAATACTGGTCCTCTTGATATAGCAGGAGGTTTCTCTGTTCGTCCCAGCTGTCGTAGTGTGATTGACACGCCTCTGGGATTTGCCCCTTGCAATATGACTGGCTCAATTGGAGGAGCTCCTTCCAAGACAACTGGCTCTTGCTGTTGATGAGTATAATCCTTCCATTGCGGATTGGATTGTTGTGGAGTTGCCCCTTGCAAGATGATAGGTTCCTATGTGGGCTCAATGTATGATTGTGCTCCTTCCAGGACGATTGGTTCCCAGCTTGAATGGTTGTAAGGTGCCCCTTGAACAACTGGTATATCATATGGAGGTGCTCCTTCAAGTACTACTGGCTCGGAGATTGAAGGAAGAAAGGGACCTGCCCCTTGCAAGATTGGAGGAGGATTTGTCGGCCCATAGGTGTAGGCATGAATGGATTGGATGGGGGAGAAGAAGCGATCGAGGCGTTCTTCTTCTTCTATACTGTTGACGGTGGGACCTCGAGATGAACTGGGGTCTGTCTGATGTTGAGGCAGAGGATTCTGAAGAATGTTGGTGGAAGCTGCTGCAGGAGTTCCAGGGACTGAGATGACAATCTTGTGGTCATCAATCAGATCTTGTATGGCGTTCTTCAAAGTGAAGCATCGATCAGTGGCGTGGCCACGCCCTTGATGGTAGGCACAATACTCATTTTCTCGGTAATTTGGTGGCAGAGGATGAGGCGGAGGCTGAGGTGCCATTAGAGTAAGTAACTGCTTCTGCACCAGCGTAGCCATGACTTGACTAAGTGGTTGAGAGAGGGGAGTAAATTTCCTGAACTCCCTGTAATTTTGCCTATTTTGATATGAGTATTGACCGTTTCCTCTGAACTGCTGCTGTTGTCGAGGTGGTTGTGGCTGAGGATTCGGTTGTGGCTGATATCTCTGAGGCTGATGCTGAACTTGATTCTGCTGATACTGTTGACGTCCCTGTGGGGGAGCATGTTGATTTCCTTGAGCAGTGGTGTTGATGTTGTTTACCTCTGTTGGGCGGGGAGGAGAACCACTGCGGTTTCCATTCCCGTGCCCGATAGGTCTTCCTTCCACTCTGTTCCTCTTTACTGGAGTGGCTTGATGAGGCCATGGGGAGATCGTCCCAGCCCGGATCCCTGCTTCGACTTGCTCTCCAGCACGGATCAATTGTGAGAAATTCGCATATGGATGCGAGATGAGATATCCGGATATGCCTGGATATGTTGAATGAACAATCATGGAGATTTGTTCTTCGTTGTTGATGGGTGTCCGCATTCTGGCTGCCATAGCTCGCCAACGTCCCACATAAGCTGATAGCGTTTCATCATTCCTTTGCCTGAGAGCCGCGAGGTCGGCTCTTCTGGGTGCCATGTTGAGATTGTATGCAAATCTGTCGACGAAAGCCTGGGAAAGCTGTTCCCACGTCCTGATGCGGTGGCAGTCCAGTGAGGTGTACCAATCTAGGGCAGTCGCCCTTCAGAGACTTTTGGAACAAACGTATGAGGGCCCCTTCATTTCCTGAGATTGCACTCAGCTCTCCACAGAAGGCCTTGAGATGTGCTGTGGGACAACCGCTGCCATCGTATCTTTTGAATTTTGGAACCTCAAAGTTTTGAGGTACCTGAGCATCTGGGAAAGGACACAAGTCTCTGAACTTGGTCGAAGGTAGATCAATTCCTTGTTGTCGCTGAAGCTGATTTTGCAAGATCTGGAACTGCTCCCGCAACTCGTCCAGTCCTGAGTGATCTGTTCGAGCGACTGGTGCCTCCTGGAGTAAGGCACGTTCTTCTTCGGCATAGTGGTCGATGTCTTCGACCCTATGGGCTTGCTGAAAAGCAACCGCGGGTTGCTGAAATTGATTTGATGACTGAACTGGATTCTGATGAACTTGTGCTTGAAATGATGGTAACTGAACTGGAGACTGTACTGAAGGTTGAACTGGAACTTGCTGGAAATTGACTGGATTTTGCTGAATTGAAGATTGCTGAAAATTAACTGGATTTTGCTGAATTGAAGATTGCTGGAAATTAACTGGAATCCCATCGGCGGGGATGTGCTGGAATTGAAAAGTGCTCCTGTTTGCAGGAGGCTGAGATGCTGGGAAGTGACCCCCTTGTTGGGTATTCGCCACTGTCCGCTGATTGATGTGGGCTTGACACTGACCCCCATTGTGGGCATTCGCCAGTGCTGTCCCTGCTGCTGGAAATTGAATTGAAATCCCCTCGGCGGGGATGTGCTGAAATTGAAAAGGTGTCCCATCGGCGGGGACATGCTGAGATCTACTGAGATTGTTGTTTGCAAGATTGACTGGAAGCTGACTGGATGTTCCTGCAACGGAAGTGCTCTGAGATGGCCTTGTCGTCGCAGGAAGATATTGAGAAGGATGCCCCATAGCGAAGGGCTGAGATGGCTGCTGTCGGTAGTCTTGGGCAGACTCCGATGGTTGTGCTTGATTTGAACTGGAGGCCGGGAGGACCCGGCATGGTTGCTGAGACTGCTGAACTGGGCCAACTTGATTGTTGGCTGCTGCGGTGGCTTGTGCTTGCATGAATTGCAAGAGCATTTCTTGCATTGCTCTCACTCCTTGTGCCAATTCTTGTATGATTGGCGTATTATCAATGGGCTGTTGCGCTGGAGGTTGCGCTTCGGTCATCTCAAGAGCAGGAAGGAGATGAGTTTCTTCTTCGTGGTCGGACATGGCTTGTTGAGCCCGAGTGCGGATTATGCTGCGGTAGGGAAGTTGTCTCCGCGTACGTTGAGCCCGAGGAGGCGCAATGGTGAGGACTGTACTCTACTCTTTTTGGGTTTTGGGATTTTCTGTTTTTTTTTTTTTGGTTTTGGGATTTTCTGTTTTTTTTTTTTTTTTGGGTAGAATGCTATGCAGATGAGATTGTATGAGGATTAGTGACTTTCAAGTACGGGAAGGATTCTGTTTTTCAAGTCGGATCACGACTAGTGGGACTAGCTCATCCCCAGCAGAGTCGCCATTCTGTGGACCCTCGCCGTTTGCGCGCTCCCACACGACGACGTTCTCGTCCCTTCCCCTTTCGGGAAAAGAAGGAGAGGAGGATGCGTGAGTGCGAAATCGCCGTTTGTGCCACTGGCTTGCCTCGTTCTCGAGGGCTTTGTTCGGTTGTCGTGTTAAGCTGGATATGTTTAAGTGAGTTTATATAAGACCAGAGTCGCCACTAGCCAGTTACTTTGAATCTACAGTCGGCTAGACCCCGTAGAAACGTTAGAGAAGGGAATCCGAAGATTCCTTCCTTTAAAATGACTCCTGTTGATCTGCGGCCAGAGATTCAAGGTAAGGGATCACGGTTACAGGGTGGGAAGAGGTTAAGCACCCCACACACTGCCCGTACCGAAGTACGGTCTCTACTTCACAGAATCGATCGAATACTTGAAAGTCTAGTTTAATCCTCGTATATTCTCATGGATGACATGATGCATGAATGCGGGTCTGAACAGTAAGAGTTTCTGATGGGCAGGTTCCAACAACGGGCAAGCCTAGAGCGTACGCTCGAACTGACAGGTGCTTTATGCGAGATGATGCATGCTGTGTGCTTGAATATTCAAAGTGCTTATAGTGATATGTACGTGAATGCAGGTCTGAACAGTAAGAGTTTCTGATGGGCAGGTTCCAACAACGGGCAAGCCCAGAGCATACGCTCGAACTGACAGGTGCTTAATTTAAGACATATGCGGTGTGCTTGAATAATCAAGGTGCTTGTAGTGAAGCAGGGGGGTTGGAAGAAAAGTAAATGTTGCACTTATGCTAGATGCGAATGAGATGATGCTGGAAAAGAGTAGCTGGATGGACGGAGGTGTCGCAAGGGTTGGCTTCGAGTGGCTGGATCAGGACTTGGATGGCTTGGGAGACTTGGACCAGTGGTCAGGCTGGGCTGGACCAGGGCTAGGCTCTCCTCACTCGGGCTCTCCTTGGTGGAAAAATGGGCTAAGGATTGGAGAGGGGCTCGGGACAGACAGGACTTCATCTGGACTCGGAGGGATGTTGAAATGAGAAGGGGAGGGGGGTATTTATAGCAGCGGAGCAGTGGCAGGCTTCCGTAATTTATCTCGGGCGGCCTGCTATGGGCCGCCCTGTACGGCCGCTCCTCGAGTTTCCAGCGATGTACGGTTGCTTCCTCGGGGCTGCTGTTTGACTCGCTGGGTCGACTCAGTGAGTTGACTCAGCGGGTCGACTCGGTGATTGACTCGACGGGTTGACTCGACGGGTTGACTCGGTGTTTGACTCAGCGGGTTAACTCAGCGGGTTGACTCAGCGGGTTGACTCAGTGAGTTTGACTTTTTTGGGATTTTTGACTGGCTTTTTTTATGGGGGTTTTTCAGGGTGGTGTTTAGGATTGGGTTGACTGGGTTCAGGCTTGAACTGGGCTATGGAATGGGGCTTACAAGGGTGAGTTTGGCTGAGTTTGGACTTGGGATTTGGGGGTATGGTCCTCCATTCATCCAGCTATCTCTACCACAGTGTAGCCGAAGGTGGGTGTCGACAATAAGAAACTTTTTTTATGGGAGTTGATCTTTCTCCCATTTTTTGTCAACAATTGACAAACCAATCTCCCCTCTTACTATACACCAATTAATAAAAGGAAGTAGTGATTAGAGTGTCGCATATAATTATATAAACATCCTAACTAGAGAGTATAAGAGTGCATGAAACATTAAAACATGGAGCATGCATGAATATGATCAATAAGAAAATATACATATACAAGCATGGGTGATCATGCATAATTGATCATTCTAGATAAACATGAAGGCATACATGACAAAGGCATAGATT
>PVNU02002064.1:0-41648 GCA_003013855.2 Liriodendron chinense | reverse complement strand
ATTTAAAAAAAAAAAAAAAAAAAAACCAACCTCAAACCAGGGCAGTATCGGGTCAACTCAGCTTGATTCAGCTTGGTTTGATTCGACTCGTAGATTGAATGCACACTGTTTCCTCTTGTGGTGTGATCTACTTGAGCTTGGATATGATTCAATTTGGGATCGTGTCCTAAAATGATATGTGAAAACGGATGGACGGCATGGATAATACATAATATATACACATGAATGTACACTGTTTCTTGTGGTTTGGTCCACTTACTCTTTAGATATGATTCAATTTTGGATCATGTACGAAAATAATATGTTAAAACGAATGGACGACGTGGATAATATATATATATATATATATATATATGTGGGCCCAAAAAAGTTTACTCAGTACACTAAAGCAGGATTTAAATTGGCTAGTGACCTCAACACCCGCCACGTAGTTGGTGTTAAAGCTTTGTGGGTCCCACCATGGTATGTGTTTTATCTAACTATCCATCAAATTTTCTAGCTCATTTTACGGTATGTGACAAAAAATAAGTAAGATCCAAACCTTCGGTAGACCACAACACAAGATCCAAACTTATTGGGGGATAGAAGTTTCATCTACTATTTTCCTGTGGTGGGGCCCACCTCAATGTATGTGATGCATAGCCACACTGCCCCATCCATTTTTCCAGCTTATTTTATGGCTCGGTTCGGCTTAGATATTTGGACCAAAACCAAAACCAAGTTCAAGCTCGTATAATCTGGACCAAACCAAGCTCAAACAATAGGGATAGGCTCGATGCTTGGCTCATGTAAGCTCGAATAGGGGTGTCACATAAATAGCCAAGCCTAACTTGGGTCAAACTCAATTCGGCTTGGCTCGTGTACAGCTCTATTGTCCAATTTGTGGACAATTTGATAGTATATCATGTACCTAAAGATGTTCTCTACCGATTAGATGTAATTTAAGATTAATGCACCAACCCTTATGTTCTCCGAATATATGGTTATCTATTGATTGATTGCCTTCCAATGTCTGTTTCTTTTGTAGGTCAATAGGCGAAATGGATGGTAATACCTTAGAGAGCCTACCATTTTCTCAATCATGTCAAAGATTAGATTTGAATACTGAAATAGATGATCAAGGAGCAAGCCAACAATTATTGGAGAGTCTATCATTTTCCCAGCCATTTCAGAGATTAGATTTGAATATTGAAATAGATGATCAAGGAACAACCCAACAACTATTGGAGAGTTTACCGTTTTCTCAACCATGTCGAAGATTATATTTGAATACTGAAATAGATGATTAAGGATCAAGCCAACAATGATTAAAGAGTTTGCATTTTTCTCAACCGTATCAGAGATTATGTTTTGATGCTGAAATAGATGATCAAGAAGCAAGCACACAATTATTAAAGAGTTTACCATTGTCTCAACCATGTCGAAGATTAGATTTGATACTCAAATAGATGACGAAGGGACAATACCAGATTTAAGGATAGATACAGACGAGAATTTAGATGAAGTGCCAAAAGTAAGAATGGAGTTTATGTCTGACGAGAGTGCATATAAGTTCTACAATAGGTATGCTAGGAATATAGGGTTCAGTGCTCGAAGGGGATGGGTAAATAAATCTGATGATGCTAAGATCATACTTGTCAGAATATTTTGTTGTTCTAAAGAAGGTCGTAGAAGTGAAAAGAAAAAAAAACAACCAGCCAAAGTTTATTTAACCGATTACAAGAACTCAATGTCTAGCAAGCATGAAGATTATGCTTCAAAAAAATGGAAAATATAGCGTGACTAAGTTGTAGCAGAGCACAACCATGAATTTATTACACCACGAAGGTGCACATATAAGGTCACATAGAGGCATGACTGATGTTAAAAAAGTTGGCTACTAGAATTCGATTGTTGTCAGACCAAGTCATTTCAAGATGTCCACTCCTACTTCCAGTGGGTCAACAAATGCATCATTGGCTCAAAGTGGGTATGAAATACCTAATGCTAGCATTTTTAAACAAAACATGTTCAACATCGGAACTCAGGTAGTGGTGAGATTTATTTTTATACATTGATAATAGTATATATAATATTCATATATATTGAGCTCATTGAAGTTTTCGATAGTTGTGTTTTTTTTCTCTACTAGAATTCGATTATTGCTAGACCAACTCGTTTCGGGATATCCACTCCCGGTCCTAGTGGATCAATGAGTGGACTTTTGGCTACACGTGGCTACCAACCAAGCATTAACTTGTACCAAGAAATTCGTAATAGCAACCCACAATTACCGCATTTGCATCAACAATCATCTACAGAAAGCGTTGTGTTTGCTCAGGTGAAACCAACCATCAATATGTATGCGTTACGATATATTTTAAATTGTTTGAGTCTTAACATTGTGAGACATTTTATTTATTAACATATGAAATATCATATGCAGTCATCAAATGCACCATCCGACATCAATCAATCATTGGGGTGTGAAGACCACAACGTATGACAAAAAAAAAAAGAATAGATCTTTTTGTCAAAGGTGAGCGTATTTTTTAACTTTTTCAGAGGATCCCAAATAGTTAACTTTTTGTCAATTTTTTACTCAAATTGTTGTTAACAATCATATGCCTGTTTATGGTGGATTGTACGTTTCAAAATATTATTATGCTCTTTAGATCTTTTTTACCAAACTTTCTTTTCTAATGTTTTAGCCATACATCGCTTATGCATTTGCAGATATTTAGTTAGACCACAAGTCTGCAAGCTTAATGAAGTAGATTTGGCTGAAAGTGGCTTTGTTTTGAGAGGCTCATGTATGGGTGGGGCCTAGATGGTCGCTTTGTTTTGGGAGGCTCATGTTGTAATTGTGGCGTTTCCTTTTTGGCAGGCCATGTATTGGGTGTTGCCTGGGTGGAATCCATGTTTTTGTGATATCTGGGCACAAGTCTATGGCTATTGATGATGTTTTGCAGGCCCATTATTCTCCCTTCTTCAGCTTAGTGTTTTCTGCTCTACTGGCAAAGTTGTCCAATCCTTATTGGAAGATTTCCTCATGTTGCTGGTAGTGGGTGATCATTTTGAAGATGGATGTATGCGGCCAATGCTTGGTGTCCAGAGGCGTTTCAGGTATTCTCAATAGGAAGTAATGTAATTGATGGCAACTAGCAAAAAGGTGTGTTGCATCTGGGCTTATCTGCAGGTATGGGCCAAAGTTGGGTCGGTATTGGATGGGTATGGCAGGTGGTTTTCTCGTGGAGGTTTTGTGATGCATGGGTTGGAGGTGGTGGCATAGCCTATTATGTTCGGTCCATGGCTAGAGTTGTTATGTCAGGTGGCCCAGTCCCTCATCTGCTTTAAGAGTGCAATGGCTTTCTTATGTGATGATGTCATGTTTTGTGATGCAATGACTTTTTGTATATTTTAAGTTTTTTATGTGAGTATGCAATAGGTGAGGCCCGTCCTTTTTGTGGAGCCTGCCTGAATTTATGTACAGCTTTTTTGCTAAGATTAACAAAGATACATGTGATGTGATACCACCTTTCCCAAGATAAGAAAAAAGAAAGAGAAAAAAGAAAAGGAAAAAAAGGAAAAATGATAGAAATAAGTGGGCTTGTAAAGTTCCTTTAAGGAGGAAATTTTGAATTACAATTTACATAGGAAATTTTCATTTGTCTTGTTTTAGTTTGAAAGCAGGTTCATTGGTGCTGCTGAATCCCAATCAAAGGATTGAGTGGTTAAAATTAAATTTGAAAGTAGTTATGAATGAGTAGTTTATTTATTTATTATTATTTTTTTTTTGAGTTAGTCATGCAATCTACACGCATGTTGGTAGATGCGCAACGCACCCACCCGATCAGTCACAAGATGCTCCCACCCACTGGTGGGGTTAGTGGGTTTCAAACTCGAGACCAGTAGGTTGGAATGTCCAGCCGTCTCCCAGCTGGGCTAGCGGGTGATCCCGAATGAGTAGCGGACCATAGAAACTTCCATATTATGCGTGGCACAAAAATGTTGCTTATATGCCATCAATCAGAGACATGCCCCACCGTGATGAATAACCAATAAACAATTAGAAGTCATCTACCTTATTGCGGCACCTAACAAGCTGTTGCAATGGATAGCCATTGTTTGTTGGATGCCCTTCAACCTCTTAGGTGACATGGTCCATCTATGCAATGGCCCACTAGATCATCTGTCTTAATCAAGGAGAAAAAGTCCCATGTGTGGCGTGGTAACTTGCCGGGCTCGTAACATCCTTGCTAGTCATAGTTTTAAGAGTTGTGAGTCAGGAGCAAATCGGACATCTGACTTGGAAGAAGGACCCTGTCTAGTTTGTTACCAAGGGTAAGGAAAATGGGGTTGACTTGGGTTGACTTCGGTGAGTCTGGCGAGCTTAGCCCGGTCGGATTCTACTCCTCATGGGTGAATATTCCGAAAGTGTGACGGATGATCCACAAGCACTTACAAATAATTTAAAAAAGTTTTACAACAACCACAGTAGAGATTCCAAAATACTGATCAAATAAAAAGCAACAGGTACAAAGACGATCCGTACCAATATCCCTTTATAAAACAGACAAACAAGAGCAAAAAAAAATCAGATTTACGATTTTACAAGAATAAAAATTACATACAGAAGCAGACATACCCCTCAAAAAAAATTTACATCCAGAAGTACCAAAATTTGCAAAATGAAGAAGATTAAAAAAAAAAAAAAATTCCGAACTCTGCCCAAATCACTTTACAACTTCCAATGGCCTCATCAATTTCGATGTCTTCATCATCATCGAGGGAGTTGGCATCATGAACATCAAAGCATCCCACCTGCTTTAGTAGCCAAGTCTCAATCAATAGTTGTCATATTCCTTGGTCTTTGCATTTTGGAGAAGTCTTGTAATCTCGTAGATGGGATCAGACCATCTGCAGTTCCCATTACTCCTATTTGCTTTGGTTGTCTTCACTGTTGCTTTCCCAGAATTAGCAGGAATGAGGGACAAGCAATTTGTCCCACCCTGGGCGTGGTCCTGTGGAATCTGAAAAATGCAGTTAAAAAAAATTCAGATGTAATTGTTGCACAGCTTTGAAAAATGCAGTTAAAAAAAAACTCATGTGATTGTTGCAAAGCTTCAAAACTACATGCGTGAAACCAAAACTTTGACAGAGGATTGTGTCTTGCCTGCTAGCCCAGCTGGAAGACACCTAGGCGTTTCAACAGTAAGCCTCAGGTTCGAGTGCTACACCGGTGGGTGGGTGTGTTGTATGACTAACAAAAATATGTTTTGCTTTCCAAAAAAAAAAAAAAAAAAAAAACTGTGACAGAGGAAAGAAAATGAAACTTGTAGCCTAACAATTAAAAGAAATGAAATTTCCATACCCATAATGTAATGGGAGATCAATTTCCATAGAGGAACGACAGTCCCCTGATTCAACGAGTTTTAAGCCAGCTCAAGCAACTTAATTCTGTTTTTAAGGTGCAGTACATTTCCACATATTTCATCTAACAGTCCTGAGATTGTTCAAGTAACCATGAATTTTTCTTTCCTAACTAAGAAAACCTAAATGTACAACTCTGATAAAATTGAATCGATTTTGAATTTAAACATTAAAAATAAGGCAAAACAAAATTGCAAGAAGGAAGGTGGCACATGCATTTCCCATAGCCGCGGCCATGATGTTGATGACTTTGCATCGGCCATAGTGTGGTCTCAGGTAAGGCCTCACCTACTTGGACTTTATCTTTCGTTCCAAACGACATTAAAATGTGTTGCCACTTTTAAATATTACATTCAGTCATATCCAAAGAGAAGCAAATTGTATTGCCGACTCTCTAGCAAAGGAAGGAGTCCATACGTACAAGTTTTGTATAGAGACTCTATAACACCGTTGGATTTGCCTAAATTTTGAGTCCTTCCGCTAACATGATCTCAGAAAATGATCAGACGGTGCGGATAAATCAATACATCACAGTAGGTCCTCATACAAATCTGATCAGACGCCGACCAGGGGACGGACGTAATCCGCGTCCAAAATCCGCATTCCACGGAGTGAATGTCGAGAGAGAGAGGCTCGCTCTCACAACATTAAATTTCCTTCTTAGATATTAATCTCACCCACGGCTGAGATTTGTGCGTAAGTAGCGGACGCAAGCCGTTGGGGTGGCAAAATTTTTCTCGTGGAGAATAGACAACCATGACGTCATGGATGTCGCAAAATCCTCATAGTACATGTGCGGTTCCAAAATACCATCCTGCGCGTCCATAGGAAGTTCCTGCTGTTGGAAGCTACGTCGGACATACCAAGATATGTTTTTCAGAAATCCACTCCGTTCATCCGTTTCTACAGATTATATTAGATTACGGTCACAAAAATGAGGAAGATAGAAAACATAAGATAGAAACAGTGGGGAAAGAAATTCCTACCATTGAAACCGTCCCGGTCCTACTATCATGTTTATATACCATCTAAACCGTTCATAAAGTTATTCTATCTGGGATGAAATGTAAACACTAATATTATTCTGATCCAAAACTTCCGTGTCCCCACAAAGGTTTTGATGGTGGAAATGTTTCCTGTAGTGTGGCACACTCGGGCTTTGAATCAGTCTAATTTCTGGAATCATATTCTCATATAATCTATGGAAATTGATGGATGGAATGGATTTATCATAGACATCTCAGTGGGCCCCACGTAGCTTCCGATCGCAGGTACTTCCAGTGGCCGGTGGGGCACGTAACTCACGGTCCTTTCTTTTGTTTTTTTTTTTTTCGGTTAGTCATGCAACCCACCCACCCAGTAAATCGCGCAACACACACACCGAGAGGCAAAGGCCCCAAACCCACGTAACTCACGGTCCTGCTTCACTGCTATAAAACAATTATCCTCTTATCAATATCCCAGAGAAAAAAAAACATGGATATCCTCTTATTATCTATTTCAGTTCTCAGTGTCTTGTTCTTCTTCTTCTCCATATCCAAGCGCCTACTCCAGAAGCGCAAGAACCTTCCACCATCACCTTCGTTCCTTCCCATTCTCGGCCATCTCCATCTGCTCAAAAAGCCTCTCCACCGCTCTCTCACCACTCTCTCCAACCGCTACGGCCCCATCCTCTCACTCCGTTTCGGCTCCCGCCCTGTCCTCCTCATCTCCTCCCCGTCTTCGGCCGAGGACTGCTTATCCAAGAATGACATCATCTTCGCCAACCGTCCCCGCCTCCTCGCCGGCAAGCACTTCGGCTTCCAACACTCTTCCATCGTGTGGGCCTCCTACGGCCCGCACTGGCGCAACCTCCGCCGCATCGCCACCGTCGAGATCCTCTCCTTGAACCGCATCCAGATGTTCTCCGCCGTCCGAATCCAGGAGGTCCGGTCCCTGGTGAAAGCCCTGTTCCGGGATTCGGAATTGGGGAAATCTGTGGTGGAATTGAAGTCGAGGTTCGTGGAGCTCACCTTCAATGTGATGATGATGATGATCGCTGGAAAACGGTATTATGGAGAGAATTTGGTGAATTCGAAAGAGGCGAAGCGGTTTCAGGAGATCATTAATGAGACGTTGAGGTTGATCGGAGCATCGAATTTAGGGGATTTCGTGCCGCTTTTGGGTTGGATGGATTTCGGAGGGGTGGAGAAGAGGATGATGAGAATAGTGAAAGATAGAGACGAGTTACTGCAGGATCTGATCGACGAGCATCGAAGTAGGAAGAAGAAGGTTGATTTCTCTTCCTCAATGGAAGAAGAAGTTGAGGTGGAGAAGAAGAAGAAGACGTTCATAGATGTTCTGCTGTCGTTGCAAGAAACAGAGCCTGATTACTACACTGATGACATCATCAAAGGGTTGCTCTCGGTAATACTCGCATCTCTCTCGACAAAAGTCCGTTTCTGTCTCGCTACATAGAGATCCAGACCGTTCGTTAATCTGAGGTCCCGCTGTCCATACGCAGGCGAATTTCCTACTCGCATTTGTATGGACGGAGGGATTTTTGAGCTTTGTGACCCATGTATGGTTTTTTTGACTCGGTTCGACTCCATCAGTCTTCAATGGAGTTGCAACTAGCCCGAGTTGGCCGACTCGGGGATGCATCGACCCAACTCCGCAGTTTGGGTGACTGGGGGCGACTCGTGGAAACGAACTGATTGGTTAATACCGTGTCTGAGTCGACTCAAACTAGTTGCAGTAGACTGGGTAACACTCTACCAGAGTATCAAAGCTTTTTCCTTTGCTGGTGTAACCGACTTTGAGTCCACTCAGACAAGTCATGACATGGGAACCTACTTTCAACCATACACATGAGATAATTGTACGGCAATTGAAACCATCCAAAATACTGACAAGTTGAAACAAACCATTACACACCCACCCCACAACCACCACGCGCACACACGCCCAAATTCACACCATAGTGGAATTTCACTACCCGTGGGACTCGAACCCAAGACTTGGTGTTGAAACTCCTTGGAGTCTACCACCGGGGCAACGATAAGAAACAGATAATACAAACCATTTGATTTTGCCTTTATAATTTGGACCATTTATTATTTTAGTTTTAACGTTTCATTTGATAGCCATCAATTAGATGGTTAGGATTGCTTTATTAGGTATGCTCTACCCACTTCTGTCCTGAAGGTGGTTTGGTTGATGACCCCAACACCAACTAGCTAGTGTCAAAGCTCCGTGGGTTCCACCATGTGTGTTTTATCTACTCTATCCATTCATTTTGCAGTGAGCCCAAAAACAAGGCAGATCCGAATCCCAAGTGCACCACACCACATGAAAATAGTGGGGATTGAACGTTCACCATTAAAATCTTCCTGAGGCCTACTGTCATGTTTATTTCTCATCTAATGTGTTGATAAGTTCACACAGACTTGGATGAATGGAAAACACAAATATCTGCTTGTTCCAAAACTTCTGTAGCCCCCCCAAAATTTTAAAAGGTGAGTGCTTAATCCCCATTGTTTCCTGTGATGTGGTCTACCTGAGATTTGGATTTGCCTATTTTTAGGGCCATGCCCTAAAATGATTGGCAAAATAATGGACGGCTTAGATAAAACACATGCATCATGGTGGGGCCTACAGAGATTTGACACCAACTAGATGCATGGGCGTTGGGATCACTAGCCAAACCCCCTGCCCCTGGACTCAGATGGGTTGTTTGGGTTGCGCTACAATAGTGCCAAATGTGAGAAATGTCATTATCATTTTGAAAATGATGGAGAACTACCCTAGTACGTTGGGCATTATAAGTGGAAACTCTTTATATGATAGGCCTCACAACGGATGGGATGTATACCTGATGTAGGATGTGTCATGATGTGTTCTTTGATCAAAAGAAGCTTAAACCAAAGCCAAAGTAGTCCTTCGGATCTCGGCCAATCCTACTTAAGACATGATGGTAATTGGCCTAGGAGCATCCCGTTTGAAGAAATTCATTCCCAACAAAGAAAAATTATCATTTGACGCATGACCTATTAATCTTTATCTTAACGGGCCATTCGTGGTCAATCGACTATAGTGGATTGCATCGCCAATTTTGTTAGAAAATACATTCTTTAAGTTCATAATCAGAATTTTAAGAAAAAGTTACTATTTTTAGTAATTTCAATTTATATCGCATTTCTTTATTTTTAGAGTTTTAGATTTTAATATTTTTTAAAGATTGATTGTAATCGCACTTGAAATCCTTCAGTGAAGTTAATTTAGGACTTTCTATTTTTTTAAATTTACTGTTTCAAGTAAGTTCTATTTTAGTTGAACTAGGATCTATATTAGGGTTAGAAATTTGCTATTTTAGGTAATTTTGAATTAGGGTTTTATTTTTTTGCTTTATTAGTTGTGTAATTTAGAATCATACACATTACACATATTATTAAATAAAATATTAAAATTTTTTATTTTATTCTTTTTTGTGGATTCAATAATTACCTTTTGGATTCAAGGTTTTAATCACTTGAGGAAGATGTTGATATTCCTCTTCACTTTTCACGTTGTTCCCTGCATAAGTTGGTATCAGAGCGAAGCTTTTACTCGGTTCAATAGTATCTAAAAATGGTGCAGGCAACAATCCCATGGACGGTTCTCCAAGGAACAATCCTATGACAGCGGTGGCGTTTGAAGCTTTCTGGCGGAAGAATCTGCAAGCTACGTTAGGATTATATGTAGCGATTGACCGTTTGACAAAAGCCTTAGGATAGACTTGTGTTTGAAATAATGAGCAACATGGAGCTCATGGTAATCACTCGTGGTGTGACATTGGTAATGAATCGTAAGCTACCAACTGATAATGGTGAATCACATGTCACCACTTTGATCGTGAGGAAGCTGTAGTATACATCAAAGTAGGACATAGATCTACAACATCATAACATCTTTTGAATGAGATGCACTGTGAACCAAAGGGTATATGACTTGATCATAGATGGTAGGAGCAGTGAATACATTGTGTTGAAGGCTATGGTAGAAAAGCTGCAAATAAATACAGAAAGGCACCCGTATTTGTACATTATTGGATGGATTAAGGGGGTTAATTAAACAATGGTAATTGAATAATGTCATATACCCTTTTCATTGGTAAATATAAATATAAGGATGAAGGAATGCGTGACATGGCTGATTTGGAGATTTGTACATGCTACTTGGTCAACCATGGCAACATGATGTTGATGTTATGCATAAAGGCCAGAATAATATTTTTATTTTTGTTAAAGATGGTAGAAAGACTAGCCTCACCCCTATGAGAACGGAGAACCACCACAATACTTCTAAAGTGGAGGAGCTAGCGGTCTCCCATAACCATAAGGGATCTTGTAAAACAAGAGGAAACGGGGGAGATTAATGCATTAGTTGTAAAGGAAAAGGAAGTATAACCCATAGACATCCTACAGGATTGTTGAAACCAGTATTGGAAGAGTCCGAGGAAATTATGCCTGATGAACTTCTCAACGAATTGCCTCTCATGCGAGATATTGGTCTTTCTCGGGTGAAATTTACCTTCAACAATATGTAAAATTGATCCACCAGCAAGTCTCATTCAAGGTTGTGCATTGTCATGTTCTTAAATATACACTCAAACTGATTCCTTTGCCTAATTTCTCGGTTATGCGTGTTGTGATAGAAAACATGACAGACCAGATCAACATAGTGCACATTAATGTCCAGAAAATGTTATACGAGTCTAATGTCAAATACAAGGAAGATATTGATAAACATCAGTGCCATAAGGTGTTTGTAGTGGGTGATAATATGCTAGTTCACCTGTGTAAGGAGAGATTTTCAATCGGGATGTATAACAAATGGAGGAATAAGAAGATCGGTCCTGTTTAGATCTCTAGCAAAATTAATAATAACGCCTATGTTATTAATCTTTCCAAGGGCATGAAGATCTTACAGACTTTTAATGTGGCAGATCTGTATGAGTATCATGAGTCGACTTCATTGGTTAACTTAAGGATGAGTTCTTTCCAAGTGGAGGAAAAAAAGTGGAGGGGTTTGATGTAAAACGTGCCACAGAAGCATTCTTTGAATGGTTGGACCAAAAGAAGCCCAAACAAAAGCGAAAGTATTCTGTCAAATACGGATCTAGTCCTATATAGGGCATGATGCAATTGGGCCTAGAAGCATTCGGTTCAAAGAAATTCATTCCAGATAGGAAGAAATTACCATTTGAAGTGTGAACCATAAATCAACCATAACTTTTAATCTGGGTATCGTTACGGGACGCAAAACCTATCAATCTTTCAATAACGGGTCATCTGGGGTTAAGTGGGTCATGTGACTAATCCTTACCGTAAAGTGGGCCGTGTCTGTCCATTTTACGAGAAAATGCACTCTTTTAGTTCAAAATTGTAATTTTATGAAAAAATTATTATTTGTAGTAATTTCTATTTTTATCATATTTATTTATTTTTAAAATTTTATATTTTCATCTTTTTTAGAGATTGATTGTAATCTTGTCGGGAATCCTCAGGTAAAGTTAATTTAAGACTTTCTATTTTTTTAACTTACTATTTCAGGAATCCTCGGGTAAAGTTAATTTAGGACTTTTTATATTTTTTTGAAATTTACTATTTTAGTTAAGTTTTATTTTGGTTGAATTAAGACTTCTATTATGGTTAAAATTTTGTTATTTTGGGCAATTTTGAATTACGGTTTTATTTTTTCTTTATTTGTGCTATAATCAAGAATCATACACATTACACATTATTGATTAAAGTATTCAAGTTTTTTTTATTATTTTGTATGGATTTAAGAATTACCTTGTGGATTCAAGGTTTTAATCACTTGATGAAGATAATGATCTTCCTCTTCACTTTTTCACGCTCTTCCATGCGTCATGTTTCCATAGTTCCTAGTATTGAAAGGGGGCACAGATTCAGTGGATCCTCATGTCCACTGAGGTCAGTGGATCCTTGACTTTGGGGCCACCATGATGTATGTGCCTTACATCCATGTTGTCCATAAGTTTTGACAACTCATTTTAAGGTTTGATAAAAAAAAATGAAGCAAATCTAAATCTCAGTTCAACCACACTACAATGATGATTAACTTTTAAAAATTTCTTGTAGGCCACAAAATTTTTCAATCAAGCGATATTTGTATGGTCCATTCCTCTAGATCTTTGCCTTATCAACAAGTTGGATGAAAAATAAACATTCAACGACCCCCAAGAATTTTTTAATAGCGGGTATTCAATCATTACTGTTTCCTTCGATGTGGTCCACCCGAGATGTGGTATCATGCCATAAGATGAGCTATCAAAATGGATAGGCGAAGTGGATGTAAGGCACATACATCATGGTGGGCCCATGGTCATTGATCCGACGACCTGGTGGATTCGGGGATCCACTGAAATCGAATCTAGTTGAAAGATCCCAGCTAGAGCTGAGCACAAGCTAAGCTAAGCCGAGCTTTGCCTTGTTCGAGCTAGGCTCGTTTAATGATCACCCTGGCTTGTGTTCAGCTTGGCTTGGCCTTCAAGCTGAAGTTACATGTTCGAGCTGGCTCGACCGAGCTTTCGAGCTGAGTTCGAGCCTAAATCGAGCTGAGTTTGAGCCTAAAAAAATAAAATTTTAAATAAGCCCAGCCCAAAAGCCTGGCCTAAAACTATTTAAAAAATCGGGCCCAAAGCCCATTAACAACCCCCACTTACTTTTATAAAGAGTTTCACCTCTCATTGCTTTACTCACTTTCGATGTGGGACTAAAAAACATACTTTTCCAACTAAGTCAGCCGAGTCGAGCCGAATCGAGCCAATCTTTGAGCCAAGCCGAATTGAGCTTGGGTTAGCTCGAGCTCGGCTTAAAAATCATTTCGAGCTTGGAAAAATGGCTCGACTTGGTTCAAACCCAACCTTCGAATCGAGCTGGTTCGAGCCGAGTCGAGCGAGCTAACCATCTAGCTTGGCTCATGCTCAGCTCTAATTCTAACTATAGAATATGATTGGTGAATCAGTGGTTTACTTTCTTTTTAACTTCCTATTTTGTGGGCCATCTAATGTAAGGTCAGAAAATTTGCACTTAAGAGAGTTTTTTTTTTGTTTTTTTTTTTTGCTTGGATAGGCCACTGATAAAAAGTGTTAATTCAGACTATCCAAATCGTGGACACGATTGTGGATGGAATGTAAAGTGAAAGCCATATAACTTAAAAGATCCTACCTAATTGCATGATTAGTCTAGTTACTTTTAGTAGGGGTTAAGAAACAATAGGTAGGCTACACATTAGGGATGGTGTAGATGATCACCAATCAAAATGTCTTTCAAGTGGAATTGACAATCAAATGTGGAGCGAATGTGGTGGATTAGGAGAGGTGAGGTCGTTACAGAAGATAGTGAAGAAGGCGCTAGCATTGAGTGGATTGTCGAATTTTAGGGACTTTGTGCCGGTTTTGGGGTGGATATATTTGGGAGGGGTGGAGACAGAGCGATTTCTTATTAATGAGATTTTTAGCTTTGTGACAAATAAATGGCCAGGATCATCGCAGTGGAGAAAGAAGTGGAGAATAAGATTGGACACGGATTGGGTACTACCCCCGCCAATCCCTTCTACTTGATCGTGGTCATGTGGGTTAATGGCTTCTTCATCTTTCTGCTTTCGAGAAACTATGACACGAACATCATGCACAGTTGAGAGGAGCTGATGGATCGTAGATTGAGGTTTTTGAACCATGTCTAGGCTGCGTCCTTGAGGGTGAGAGAGAATGCTCGACACATAATCTTTGGGTTGACACCCTTGAATTCCATGTGAGACCTTAAGGTCTCGATGTGCTCCATGGGGTCTCCTGACCCGGTGTAGTGAGGGATATTGGGCACTTGGAATTTCTCCGGTCGTGGTGCCTCCATGATAAGTTCCGTGAACAGTGGTTCAGCTTGTTCCACCATTGCCTATACAGTCAGGGGTGTGTCGGACTGATAGCGCTGCTCCATATTGGCAAATTTGGCTTCGAGCTTTTTGAGAGCTTCCTCCCACGTTAATATATGAGTAGCGCTGGAAGCTTTAGTACCTTCGCCTTGACGCTGACATCTAGCATCGAGTGTATGTCATAGATCTCCTACGGGTAGGTTCCCTCCTTGTTGAACAGGGGATGTGATAGGTGGTCCAGCTCGGCTTGTAGTTGAGTGATTTTGTCCCTACTAATCTTGGGGCTGGAGTGAGTGCATGGATACCACCGGTGCATTAGGTTGAGGGGGAGCCAGGGGAGCCCGTTGTCCCATGGCTTTAAGGAATTGGGCCATATCGGCCCAAAGTGCCAACATGCCATCTTCGAGTAAACGGATTCTGTCAGCATTGTTTCCAGGAACCAGAGGTCCTAGAGGTGGAGGAAGTTGTGGTAGAGCCCGTTCTTTTGAGACATGCTCCTGCAGGGCTTATCCCCCCCCCCCCCCCCCCCCCCCCCCCCCCCCGATGGGAGAATCACCCGCCGCCGGAGGTTGTGGCATTGCGTGGGCTGACGTAGTGGTGGTCTTGGGAGGCATTGAAAAGATGGAGAAAGTATTGAACAACGAAGGAGAAGATAAGCGAGAATGATCTAGTCATTCCCACAGATGGTGCCAATCTGTTAACATTCGAAATTGGACAACTGATATTGATTAAAGATCAACGGTAGATCTTCATCATTTAATGGGGACGCTATGATGAACGATGCTGATTGGGTAGACCTACAACTACAAAGGAAGATCGTGAGGGGGTGCCGGTCATGTCAGCAGAGGACTCTCCAACGCTTAAGTCAGTACGTGGGATGATTAAGTGTAAGAGCTTAGTTGTGTATAGGGTTGCGTATCTCATGCTGTGTGGTGCATTAATGCGTACCTTGAGGTGATGTGGAGGTGTTCTTTTATAGGTGATGATCCACAAATGATGATGGTGGATCCGTAGATCCCGTTTATGATACGTTTATAGATTATGAGAGATTATGCTTATCACATCCGAATCCTGTGTATCCCGATACTAATCGTTATCTCCGTATGGTTGTGCGATAAGTGCTCAGATCTGATGATGTTTGGTGCGGATAACACTCGGCATCCTCAGTTGAGTCATCAGGATAAAATGTCTGCTATATGGCACTTGTCAGCACCTGAGGCTGAGGCCTCATTTTTATTTTCGTCGCTTAAGGTCGAAGCTAAAGTCTCGGGCCTTTTCCACTATCTAAGGTTGTAGTTGAGTCTTCAGGATTTTGTCCGTTATTTGAGGCCTATGCCAAGGCCTCAAAACTATATCCGTGGCTACAGATGAGTATCAAGGTTTTCACCTTGACAAGCTTGGATCCTTCTCTGACATGTGTGATGACCTGGCCTTGGTGGGTCATATATCGATGGTTGCACATCTTGGGGGCCATGATCTAGGACATGGTTGAATTTACCCATAACATCAGCTATCTTGGCTTTTCTAGCATGCTTTTCATGTTAGTAAGAGAGATTGCAGTGGCTAATGAGAAATATCCTGAATGATGTCGGTCAGACTTTCACTTTTTTTCCTATAATAATATTTAGAAAATCTCACCGAGAAGAAAATATTAAAACATTTATTATAAATTAAAAATTATTTACAAAAACCATAAACTTTGGGTAAAAATAAAGTTATTTAAAATCTTAGATATTTATTTCATGAAATTCAACACTATTTTCTTAATTATGTTTTTAAAACCTTTCAATATTCTCATGATAATATCTTTCAATAAATGTTTGGAGAAACTATCACCATATTTGTCACACTGGTAGTTAGGGGTGTTAATGGGCAACGCTTGGGCCTGTAAAAATCAAAATTTGAATGGGGCTGGCCTAGCCCGATATAGTTCAAAAGCCGGGCCGAGACCAACCCCTGGCTTGGCCTGTTTACAACACTACTGGCAGTCACTTTTGGGTACTATTGTTGGTGCTCTGGTGCAGTCTGGCTCTTGACATAAGCACGTAGGAATTGTACATGTGGGATACTTCAACATGGATTAAATGTGCTAAATAATGGGAGCAACTGTCTAAGTCACAGTATGAGAGTCCAACTAGTTAGACAATTCTAACCTCTAAGTGGTGGTAAATTATTTATTAACATGATATCCTTTGACATTTCACTTTTAAAATTTATATTTTTATAACAAATTAGGTTTTTATTTTTTACGCGGTAATAACATTGGTGTATTTTTTGGGATATTATTATGAGATTTTTAAAATCTTGACAATATTTGTCACACAGTAAGTAGAGAGAGGCTTTACAGTTTTTCACATGTGTTTGCACAAGAGTAAGAGAGGAGCCAAAAACTTGAGCTAAGATTTATATTGACGTACACATAAGTGTTGCAAGAGAAGAAATTTAATTAGTATTTAGTTACTAAGTACATGTGATAACAAGAGAGGAAATGGAAATGTAGAGAGCAAATTGAAAGGAAGAATGAGGAAAAAAAACTTTGGCATAAGAGAGTGCCCCAAATGTGCTCCTATTTTTAAGACTAGGGGAAGTGGCACTTGAAAGGGGAGGAAGAAATAATGGGAGACATTAAAAGGGGGAGAAAAAGGGAGATACTATAAGAGAGGTGTTGGCTACTTACAGAGGGAAAAAGAGTAAAGGCCCATGGTTTCAATGTTAATTGTGCGACCTCCTCTCTAAATTTTTCCATGTTGAGGCTTACTTGAGCTTTAGATCTGCTTCAGTTTTGGGCTAATATTCTAATGCCACACAACAGATACACGGGATGGATATCATGTAACCATCATAGTGGCCCCACAAATCCTTTGTTGCTCAGTCTCCCTATCATGCCCTGTGTCAAATACATGCAAAGAGGAAGAGAAGATTGATTGGACTACTTGTAGTAAAAAAAATTGAGAAGACAAAAGTACTCAGTTCCTAGTAAAATCTAAATGTTTGTAGTTTTGCTTTTTGAAATTCGAGCCATACATTAGGCAACAACCACAAAACATACTGCTACCTTCATCTAAAATGTCTTCTAACGTCCTTTAAATGTTCAATTGGGGGGGGGGGGGGGGGGGGGGGGGGGGGGGGGGGGGGGGGGGGGGGGGGGGATTCTAAAATGTGATCACATTATATATAGCATAATGTGATCACATTATATATAGCATAAACTAGCAAGGAACCATGTGATGCACAATGCATGTACCATGGTGAACTATCAATTAGTTTCATTCATCTGTTTCACAGTAATATAATGCTTTCTTCTTCACTAAAACAAGAGAAACCAAGGCCAACCTGATCATCATCTTGTTTGGGTTTTATCATTTGAGTGCATTTATCATATGGAAGGTTGTACATAGCAACTCTTGTAAATAAAATGTTGATTATCATCTTGTTCGGGTTGGTTCGGGTAGTGAAGCCTCAAGCGGAGGTCAATTTGACTTTGTTTCGGTTGAGGATCTCCAACTTGACTTAGTCGGCTAGTGAAGCCTCAAGCTTGAACTAAACACAATCCAATCTTGCTTGACCTAAAGTTTGGCTTGAGCTTAGCCCAAGTTAAAGCCTCCTAATAGATATAGTATATGAAAATACACATGGAGAGAGAGCAAGAGGAAGTGGTTTGTAAGACTTGAGAAAGGGGTAGGGAAGTAAATGAAAGGGGGAATGATTTGACACTTTGACAAAGTGAGATGGTTGATACTCATGCAGTTTAAAATTAACTCAATTAAACTAACCAAGTTGCGAGACACACTTTAGATAGGTCACCAAATATTCAAATTGATTTAACAGTCTTAATCTCTACTTAATAAGTATTTGTTTATTAAATATGGACAAACACATTTTAACTGTCGGTTAAATATCAAGTGGTGAAACAAATCTATGTAAATCTTTAGATTAAGAACTGCCCAAGTTAGGGGTGAGGATTTATATGCTTTAATTTAATCGCGTTAATATGCAATGTGGACAATATCTTTGTGCCTATGGATCAACCATCCTACTTTGTTGGAGTACTATCAAAGTTTCCTCGTACTTAGACGTGTGATTAAGCAAATGACCTGACTGTTCCTTTAAAATCCATTCTACACACCCTATCTGATGGTCTGAGAGGCCTAAAAGTACCCTTTTAGAAGCTCGCGACACTTGAATTTGTGGCATATTTGGAATAAAAGTAAATTAAGAGAAGTATTCAATTTATATCAATAAGATGCATTTGATTCGAAAGTGGAAAATGCTGCATCAAACTATTTGCTTTGTATTTCCTTCCTAAAAAATGGAGTACAACCATTTTTTTTTATTTTCAAGAAAGTTTACTTATAGTACAGAGTTTACTTATGATGTGAAAAGATAACTTTAAAGGAAAAAGGTTTTCCTTCACGATATTGCAATCCAAATAGTTTTAAATCTGAAGTATAGAATTTTTCAAAACTAACATGTGCAAAGGGTTTCCTTCAACTGGCACTAATGTCAGTTACCTCTCACTTATGTCACATGCTTGCTTTTCCTTAAATTCCTCTAGTTTACCTTCAAAACAAACAGGCCCTTAAAATAAGATCTATAAAAACATAAGAAGGTCTAAATATACATTAAAGACTAAAATTAGAATATTCAAGGAACTTTGCTAAGCCCACAAGTGTGTACAAGTCAGCTAATGCACACGCCATCACGTTTGGCTGTAAAAACAAAGGATGCTTTGTGTAGCTTCATGATAGGTGGGTCTCCTCCTTTTGTTGGGGACCTGCCCGAATCCTTTGTAATTGCTGGTTCCTTATAATGAAATTGTTTTTTTTTTTTTTTCAAAAATAAAATAAAATAAAATAAAAATCCAACCCATCCATCGTTTTGGACCTCATCATGTAGATGCTATTACCAAAAGATAAAGGTGGTCCACTCACTAGGTGTGCCGTTATGTTAGAAGAAGTGGACGGGTTAGAAAACTATGGCCAGATATTTATTTATTTATTTACAATCGTACACTTTTCAGTTAATTGTGGTCACCTGACTAATGGGTCGACCTCATTCTTTGTATACGGAATCTATGTTTAAATATCAAAGTTCTCACGCTCAATGCATCCATGGGGTGGGTCATTAGGTTGATGGTCATAGATCTTGGCGTTACTCGCTCTTGAGGCCTTACAATTCTTGCATTCCTTGTCCAAGCTTGTGATACATGAAAAATTTGAGTTATTCGTACTTCATCCATAGATTCCATTCTTTCATGCATGTGACATCCAACCCATCCAAAATGTTTATCCTACTACTACAAGGACACCCTGGAAAATCAACCCGATCCACTCATCAAGTGGGCCAAAATGTATCTATGTTCCTTCCTACCTGACGAGTGGATTGGGATGATTTTTTGCACTAACTTACCACTCATTGTAACCGTGCAACTGGCCGGACATGAGCATTTCTCTTTACAAGTCTACTCAAATTTCCACTAGAAAGATCTCAGCCCTAGAAAGAAGATGATTAGAAGTGAGAGGGAAATTAAGGTGCAAATTTATTATACATACATGAAAACTTGAACTGACTACATTGCACAGGTACTTTAAGATACTTGCAAAAGCACCTCTCTGCAAGTGGGGCCGGTGATGGGATGGGTCTGATTGTGGATGGCCTATGAGCCAAACTGACTGGATTGGACCACAAGTTACGGTCCACCCAGTAGGCAACTTCCAACCTGCAAAGCGCATGCGAAATCTAACCCATCCAGTTGCTTGACCCCACCGTGAGGATCACCTCATGCAAGAATCAGCACTGTCCGTTCATTAAGTAGACCACAACATAGAAAAGTATGTTTAGCCATTAATCAATGGCAAAATAAAAGTTTGGCCCACCAAATGAGTCAATGAGTCGAGATGTGTGTGTGTGTGTGTGTGTGTGTGTGTGTGTCAGAGAGTATTTTCCTTTTTCAGTGGAATATGAACCATTGCGGTATGTTCTATCTTAACCATCTATTATTTTGGACACCTATGGATGGCTAAGAAAATTTCCATCTGGGTTTGGTGCATGGACCATCCAAAGTGAAGCCACAATGTCAATGGTTAGGATCACCCAGCCATGTGGGTCCCACTGGTAAACTGAATCCAAATGCTAAGATATATACAAACTTCTAGTATGACACCTCACGTGGAATGCATGTAATCAGGCACTATTAGCTGCTGGAACGGACACATCAGCTCTGACTATGGAATGGGCCATGTCGCTTCTACTGAACCATCCAGATGTGCTGGAGAAAGCTACAGCTGAGCTGGACATGCATGTTGGGCCTCGTTTGTTAGATGAATCAGATCTCGCCAAGCTTCCGTACCTCCGTTGCATCGTGAACGAGACTCTCCGATTGTATCCGGTGGCTCCACTTCTAATTCCTCACGAGTCGTCTGAAGAGTCTATAATTGGAGGTTTCAACGTGCCACGTGGCACTATGATGTTGGTCAATGTGTGGGCTATTCATAGAGATCCAATGCTATGGGTGGACCCTCTTGATTTCAAGCCAGAGCGGTTTCAAGGCCCAGAAGGGGCAAAGGAAGGCTTGAAGTTCATCCCATTTGGACATGGAAGGCGGGTGTGTCCAGGTGCGGGCATGGGTTTGCGGATGGTGAGCCTGGCATTAGGGACTTTGATCCAATGCTTTGAGTGGGAGCGAATAGTAGAGGAGAAGGTGGACATGACTGAAGGGCCTGGGCTCACCATGCCTAAGGCCCAGCCTTTGGAGGCAGTGTACAAACCACGCCATACCATGCTCAGCGTAGTTTCTCAGCTCTAAATACCATACGCCGCTTTGGTATGGAATTGCATTAGGTGGAATTAACACTATTATTTCACGAGGATTAAGTCTGGTGATACCATGGTATTTTGACAGTACAATCTTGCATATGGGATCAAATTCTTTCATTAGGAAAAACATTGTATTAAGTGAAACCTATATTTAGTGGACCATGGAATTGTAATAAAGGGACCAAATTTCACAATTGATGCTGGTCACCTGTATGCATATGCAACTCGACTGTCACCTATAAAGGGCATGGATGAATGGATGGCATGGATAAAACATGCATTAATGTGTGCTCATAGATGTAGTGAATTTCAAAATCCACCGAAATTCCGCTCGGGCGGTAAAATGTATCATCTTAGCTTAGGTCAAGGGCCCGAAAATTAGTCTGACCTAGACTTTAGTGGGCCACATCAAATTAAACAGTTGAGAAAGACACGTCAACCCTTTATGCTTAAATGGCCCACCATAACGATTATATGAAATCTAACCCAACCATCGCATAGCCTACTACACATTATGTCTAGGGACAAAAAATCAGGTCCAAAGGAGATTTTGGTGGGCCATACAAATGCAAACAATTTTGAGGGTTATTGTTGCCTTGTACATCGTTTTCATGCAGGTGGTCCACTTGAATCATGGATGGATAAAAAATTTGGGTCCTACCTTGTATATTGTTTTCATTCATATGGTCCACTTGAATTGTGGATGGATAAAAAATTTGGGCCTTGACCCTAACATGGGGTGGCAGACATGATGGTCGAGGTAGATTTGAAATAAATATGACGGTGGGCCACCTCTTTTACCGAATGTAACCCAAATATTTGCTTCTAGACGTTATAAGTTTTGTACACGGACGTGGATGGTGTATTTGGAGAGGATTAGGTGCAGCATGGCCTCACGGCCTCACCAGTGCAGCCCTTATTATATGGCCCACCTTGATGTATGTATTCTATATCCATTCTATCCATACAATTTGCTAGATTATTTTAGGGCATGGCCACATAAATGAAGTAAATCCAATTCTCAGGTGGGCCATACCTTAGGAAACAATGGTGATTGACCATTAATGGAGCACATAAGTCTTCGATCAAGCTGATTTTGTTCTTTGCCTTCATCCGGTTTATGTGACCTTATCAACTGTGTGGATGGCAAATGAAAATTATGAAAACATTGTGGTGGGCCTTAAGATGATGTTAGTGGTAGGGAGTTCAATCACCACTGTTTCTTATATTATATATGGTCCACCTGAGATTTGGATCTTTTTCATTTTTGGGCTCATGCTCTAAAATTAGTTGGACAAATGGATGGTGGCTATGAACACCCTCCCTCTCTCAAAGAGGCATGGATTGATGTCCACACTTCCTTGGCTTTTTATGTCTATTAGTTCTGGTTTGATTTGGTTGAAATGTGGGATTGATTTAGAGGTAAATGTGCATTTTATTTGGAGTTGTCACTAGCCAAATGAAGCTCAGAATCTATGACCAGATAGAAACTGTAGAATCGCTTAATGGTTGAGGAATCGCAAGATTCCTCAACTCAAAGTGACTCGTGTAGTTGGTTTATGGCTGTAGATTCTGGGTAAGGGCCTCAATTACAGAAAAGGAAGGAGTTAAGTACCTTTTTCACCCATGCAACACATAGTCTCTGCTTTATGAGGTTGTATGATTTTTAGGAGGATTTGGGAGAACTTTCAATGCTGCATAAATTAGGCCACATTTCATTAGATTTTTAGGCCCTGGTTTGGTAAAATAAAAAAGCACAGTAATAAAGCAAAGAGAACGAGCAGGGTTAAGTCATACTTCGCAAGCTTTTAGGGACCAGGTTGGCAAAATATTAAAGAAACAAAAGCAGAATAAAGGCGTGAGTGGGTGTAAACATTGTAAGGGTGTAGGGAATGTGCGGAGTGGAATATGGTTTGATTCGAGATTTGAAAGGGAAAAAAGGAAAATTGGACAACCTTTTCTGATAGAAAAGAGGTAGTTGGACATCCTGAATTCCGACCCTACTCGTTGACTTCGATGTTGTTAGTTACTTTTAACTCCTTGATCGAGAGGGAGATGGATAAAAAGTATTTTTAGAGGTGTAGAATTTGGTTTGATTCGAGATTTGAAAGGGAAAAAAGGGAAATTGGACACCCTTTTCTAATATAAAAGAGGTAGTTGGACGTCTCGAATTCCGACCCTACTCGTTGACTTCGATGTTGTTAGTTACTTTTAACTCCTTGATCGAGAGGGAGATGTATAGAAAGTATTTTTAGAGGTGTTAGGGATTTGTGTGTGCTTTAGTATCAATAGCTTCAGACCAAAAGGAGGGTACTGCCATTGCATATGGTTGGGATTTCGTTTGAGCAGAGCCTCTGTGTCTGTTTCTTTCGAAGCTTCCTGGCTCTTCGGAGTTCTCTCTTCTCGACACTTCTTCTCTCTGTCTCTTTGAATTCTTCTCTGGATAGCTTGACTTCTCTCCCCCATCCTCTCATCTATTAGGTGCTTTAAATAGACAAATGATATTCATACATAGCTGTCAGATGAAGCTAATAGTGGTATGTCACAGTGACATGGTGGTGAACCGGATTGGCCAAGGGTATGATTCTTGGCTGCGTGGCGAGCAGGGAGTAGGCGGACCTGCATGTAGTGGAGTACCATAATCCGTGGATGCGATGCCTGCACCACCGCATCTAGGAATATTAATTCTTATGTTCTGCAGGTGAGCATAGGTTGATACTCAGTCACCTTTTTTACATTCCCCCTTGGTTGGCGAGTGAGCTTGGAATGGTGCTCATTCGCCTGCCTCGTCACTGATACATCTTGTCCCTGGCTAATTTGATACGGTGGACATCTTCAGGGCGTCCTTTCCACCGTATAATAGTCCCGGTTGGTGATCAACCGAAATCAACGACCAGGATTTGGTGAAATTAAGGGGGGTGTATATAGAATACATACATTAAGGTGGGCCTCATAGTAAGGGCCATGTTGTCTTGCCGTGAGGCCATGACCGTACCTAATCCACTCCCCCATATGCTGACATTGACTGGGAGATAGTTTGGCTACTGTCGGCGCTCTGTGGGCCCCACCATGGTGCATGTGTTTCACCCAAGTTATTCATCCATTTTCAAAGATCATTTTGTGGCATGAGAGCCTAGAAAAAGAGGTAGATCTAAATGTTAAGTGGACTACATAACTGGAAGTTAATTGAACCCACCATTAAAAACTTCTCGGGGGCCAAGAAGTTTGGATCAAGCTGATATTTGTGTTTTTCTCTTGACCCAGGCATGTATGACCTAATCAACAGGTTGGATGTTAAATAAACATTATAGTGGGCCCTAAGAGGTTTTTAATGGTAAACACTTAATCATTTCTTTTTCCTGTGGTATGGTCCACCTAAGATTTAAATCTACCTCATTTTTTGGATCAAGCCCTACAATGATCTAGAAAAATGGATGGACAGTGTGAATAAAACACCTACATCATGGTGGGGTCCATAGAGCATCAACTCAGCGTCACCGGCAAAACCATCATCCGACTGCTAGTAATGTGTGTGTGAATCTAGTTCTTCATGGCCCCACTATGATGTATTTGTTCCATCCACGTCGTCCATCCATTTTGCTAGCTCATTTTAGGGAACAAGCCCAAAATGAAGTAGATTCAAAGCTCAAGTGGACCACATCATAGAAAGTAGTAGGCAAAATGGTGCTCGCCATTGAAAACATCTTAGGGGCTATTGTGGACGCTCGCTGTTCCGCGTTTACCCTTTCGAGGGTGCGAATCACTGCTTCCATTTGCTCGCTCTTTCTCGAAGGCTTTTTCAGTGTGTAATCAGGTTTCAATTGGTATGTTTCGATAGGTTGGTATAAGACTGGAGTCACCACTAGCTAATTACTTCGAATCTATAGTCGTTTATACCCTTTAGAAATGTTAGAAAAGGGAATCTGAAGATTCCTTCCTCTAAAATGACTATTTTGATCTGCGGTAAGAGATTTGAGGTAAGGGATCACGGTTACAGGGTGGGAAGGTGTTAAGCACCCACTCTGCCCATACAGATGTAACCAGTAAGAGTTTCTGATGGGCAGGTTCCGATTAGATAGGCAAGCCTAAAGCATACGCTCGAACTGACAGGTGCTTATGCAAGATGCATGATGTGTGTTTGATCGGTCAGAGTTTCTGATGGGCAAGTTCTGGACGAGCCAACGAACCTTAGAGCATATGCTAAAACCTAATCAAGTGCTTATAGTGGAATTATAAGCAGGGGGGTTGGAAGAATAAAAAATGTAACACTATGTTAGATGCGAATTAGATGATGCTGGTATAAGAGTAGTTGGATGGACGGAGGTTTCGCAAGGATTAACTCGAGCTGCTAGGATCGGGACTTGCGTATCTTGAGAGGCTTGAACTAGGGTCAGGTTGGGCTGGACCAAGGCTAGACTCTTTACTCACTCAGGCTCTCCTTGGTGGAGGAATGGGCTAAAGGGGTGGAGATGGACTCAAAGCACTCAGGCTAGGGAGAGGAGAAGTGGATGTTGAAAATGAAGGGGAGATGGAGTATTTATAGCTGCGAGAAGTGGTAGCCCTCGTAAATATGTTCAGGGGGGGCCGCTCGTATAGATGCTTTGCTTCAGCTTCGGAGTGTACGAACTCCGAACCTGAAGAAATAAATCCTTAGGTCCGGGGTTCGGAGCTGCTTCGAGGTTGTGGGTTGGAGTTGGGCTTGAACCTGGGCTTGATTTTGGGCTTTAACTAGGTGAGTCGACTGGGTGTAAGGGCTGGGCTAACCTATTGAGTTGACTCGGTGATTTGACTCAACGGTTTAACTCACCAAGTTGACTTTTTAGAAAATTTTGGACTGGTTTTTTCTATGGATGGTTTTTCGGGCTAATGTTTAGGGGTGACTGGGTTTAGGCTTGACTTGTGCTATGGATTGGGGTTTGTATGGGTGAGTTGACTGGATTTGGACCTACGGTTTGGGGGTATGGTCCTCCATCCATCCAGCCATCTCAACCAGCTTTAAAGCCAAAGGTGGGGTGTCTACAGCTATGAAATTTTTAGATCAAGCTGACATTTATTTTTTTCCCATAATCCATGTCTGTGTGACCTAATTATGAACAGGTTGGATGGAAAATAAACATCATTGTGGGCCCTAGGAAGGTTTCAATGGTGGGTGTCATTGTCCCAACTACTTTTTGTGGTGTGGTCCACTTGAGTTTGGCGTCGGCCTCATTTTTGGGCTCATAATGGATGTACGGTGTGGATATAATCCATACATCATGGTGGGGCCCAAGGAACTTTGTCGCCTCAACACATCATTGAGGTCACACATCATGCAACCAAAGCTCAAGTGGATCACAGCACATATCTAGCAACATGGGGGACCCTAGCTATGAAGTCCACATTGATGTATACATGCTTTGTATATCTATGTCGTTCATCTATTTTGCGAACTTATTCATTCCCTAAAAATGAAGCTGATAGAAATCTCAAGTGGACCACACCATAGGAAATCGTGGTTATTGAAGGTCCACCATTAAAAACTTCTTAAGGTCCACTGTAATGTTTATTTGTCATCCAACCTGTTAATAAGGTCACATAGACATCATATGGACCTACATGAAGGGGAAAACACAAACATCAACTTAATCTAAAACTTTTGTGAGCCTAGAGTCGAGGATATGAGTAGGATGCTCGAGTTTCTCTTTGTACAATCCATTTGGGACTGTGGACGTTGGATTCCGAGCAAGATCGAATCATGCTTCCACAGGTGCCTTTTTCAAGGACTTTGCACTGTATGTTTGTAATATTAGACTAGAATTTTCATTAGCCAATTACTTCATCTCCATAGTTGGCTACACCTTGTAGAAATGTTTGGACAAAGAATCCGAAGAGTCTCAATCCTAAAGTGACTCCTTGATCTATGACTGAAGATGTGGTGTAAGAGACGACGATTACAGAGAGGGAAGGTGTTAGGCACCCGATTTGCCCATACGACGTACAATCTCTACTTCACAGGATCAAATGAATTCTTAAGGATCAAGATTAGTTATTATGCACTAATGATGCAACAGTGTGTATAATGTTATATAGAATGCAACGCCTATGACAAGTTTTGGTTCGGGCCAGATAAATCTGCCCTAACTCCTCCACGTGCTTAAGCGATTAACCAACCAATCCAAATTTCTGATGAGTAGAATTTGAGAATTTGGTAGGCCACAGAGCATACATTTGTATTGGCTGGGTGTTTAATGCTATAATGTAATACGATACGTATGATATAATGAAGTGTGTATGATGCTATGTTAAATGCAACGCCTATGACAAACTTTGGTTCGAGTTAGATAAATTTGTCCTAACTTCTCCCCTTACCAAAGCGTAAGCTAATCGACTTGAGTTTCTGATGGGTAGGATCCGATTATATCGGCAAACAATAGAGCATGCACCCTGATCGATTAGGTGCGAGATGCAATACAATGAAGAGATGATAAATTTGATGACTAGGAGGATTAAGAAGGGAATAAGTGTTGCACAATTCTAATATTAAGGTTAAACGAAGCTAGTTAAGGATTGGACGATTGAATGGATGGTAATGTTGCAAGGATTAGATTTAGTGGCTTAGATTGGGACTCGAATGACTTGAGAGGCTAGGGCTATGGTTGGACTAGGTCAGGACCAGGGCTAGACTCTTTCCTTCACTCTTATTCTCCTTAGTAGAGGGATGTAATGGCTAGGTTATGGGGCTTAGGGAGCTTTTTGGATTTCTAAATGAATAATATGGGAAGAGGATGGGGCTATTTATAGCCTCTTAGTCTGGTTTTCTGATAATTCTAGGCAATTTTAGGGTTACAAAGGGTGTTAATGACTTAGATTTAAGATTTTCACATGGAAAGATCTCAAGGGTCAGATGGGGTGGCACGTGTTGTAATTCTAGCTCAGGGGGGAGGGTATCAGAGTCATTCACAGTGCCACATGTTCAGAGTTGCAAAAGGAGAGAATCCACACGTATAGGTTCCTGCTAAGATGGGGAGAAGTGCCACATGGTTTAGCAGCTCCCAAGGAGCTGCTAGTGCCATATGATTCCTCCTGTTTTGGCAGGGGGGATCCCATACACGTGTAGAGGCTCTACCTCAAGGGTTGTAAGTTGCTATTTGCCTTGCATTTTGAATGGGCCTTGGATTTAGGCTTATTTCGGGCTAAATTTCGGGTTGGTCTTGGCTTAGGTGAGTTGACTAGGTAGATGGATTAGGTAAGTTGATCAAGTGAGTTGACTCGGCGACTAGACTCGATAGGTTGACTTAGGGTGCGGCTGGTCTTTGACCTTGACTGGGTTTTGACTAGGTCTTGATTGGGTAGAGTTAGTTTGAGTTAGGAGTATTTCCTAAGGTTTTAGCCTCTGGGTTTTAGGTCTTAGATTATGGTTAGGGTTTAGGGTTAGGTCTAGGGTTTGGATTAGGATTTTAGACTTGGATTAGGGGTTTAGGAATGTGATTAGGGTTAAGTTTCCCATCCAATTCGATCAGCCTGTCAACCTGGGGTGGGGTGTCTACAGGGGTGTGACAAATCAATGGTCTCAATCACTCTAAAAAGGGACTTACTGCAATGATTAAATTGTATGAAAATCATGTTGTTTGGCTCATTGGATAGGCCACATGAGTATATTAAGGCATATCATTGTCTATTCATCAATATTGATGACATTAAGTCATACCAATAATCGTTTATTGATTTGATGTTATGTCATATTGTAAGTGTGGGCTTGGCTTGATTTTCATAATAATTTATCATCATGGTTTGGACCGATTTTATTCTATAGATCGATATTTTAAAATGTGATACATTGGTGGACATGAGCCCATTACAAATAATCTTACCCAAAATACATACATAGAATGCTATGATTTACAATTTATACAAGTGGGGCCAATTGCTCAATGATTAAGACCATTGGTTGGCTCAGTAGAACTTTAGATGGACCATACCCATAAAATCCTCTCAAGATGGTAGTCCTATTTTTTCAAAGACATAAAATCATTGTTCAACATTCACCATTTTGTCTTAATTAGCAAATTGCATAACTAGAAATAAAATGGTTGTCTTAGATAATTGGACCATCCGCTTGTGGCTCTTAATGGACAATACATGGGTAGTTAAGATGTAGAATAAAATTTGACCCTTTTATTTTCAACAAATGTCCATTGAACATGTTAGAAATGATGAATTTAAGTAATTTAGATTTAAATACAAGAGAAATAACTAAGTAAGGGATTATTATTTTTGCAACAACAACTACAACTACATTAGTGTTAGTAATGATTTATAATGTTACATTTACAGTGGCATCAATAGTCATTGCAATTATATATAATAACAAATAACGAAAATGATCATCAACATGTCCACAATTGAATAGGTTTGTAGTCTACTAATGCAATTCTCAATGGACTCGGTACAATTTGCTACGACCATATTCGAATGAATAAAGATTGTTTTATTCGTTTATGGGATATAATTCATAAAAGTTGCCATTTATTTGGCACACTTGAAGCTAGCCCAAAAGAACAATTGATAATGTTTTTATATATAATTAGTCATAGCATAAAAAATCACATTCTATAATATCATTTCAATAATTCAGAAGAAACTACAGGTGAATATTTTAAACATAATAAATACGATTGTCAAACTCCATACATATTCATACAACCTCCTAAAATTTCGAGCTCGAGTACGATAACCTAAAGCCTGAGTTCCAGGGTGTGAATTTAATTCAAGCATTCATTCTGAGAAATTTCATTATACGTACACATCACACATTTAATTAAACTAAAGTTCTTTATTAATTCTAACCGAATTCAAATTTAACTTAAAATTCAAATATTCATCTAACTAATCCACATTAACCTTCTTCATAATAAAAGAATAACTCCATCAATGTCTTATTACAACCAACTTGAAATAATATGAAAATAAAGCTAAACTATGGTTGGTTCCTCAGTAGAAATAGTCGTCCAGATACTTAGCGTCTCCTGTGAACTCTTCTTTTTGCAAACCTGCACCTGTGGTTTGGTTGTGTGAGGTGGAAGCCCAATGAGATCATTTTTCATCCCTACTGAATTCTAAGGAAAATATAGATGGTCTGGTACAAGTGGAAGCTAAACAAGTTATAAAGGAATAAAGACATGCTAATAGTTTAACTAGGATACGATGTATGCCTACATGAGGATAATGTCATGGATGTATGATTATTCCACTTAGATTAATTAAGCAAAGTGACTTTCCACAACTTACATGGCACAAAATTAGGATTGCAATCTCGACATACTCACTTAACCGGTCGGTGCAAGGCATGTACTTATGATCATGATATCACCATTGCTGATATCATGGTTGCAATCCCGACATGCTCGCCTGACTGCTTTAGCATTGCGGCAATCTTGACATGCAAATATGAGCAATTCCTACATGCTCACAGATTAAGACACCCAAGTATCGCACGGCCAGACATTAGGGTCATCACAATCCCGACATGCTCACCTAACCGGGATCGTGCGAAACGACAATCTCGACATGCATCCATATGAGCAATCCCGATATGCTCATAGATCCGTCACCCAATCTAATCAAATTCCAAGTCTTACAATTCAATTTCAGTTATAACATGATTCATGTAACCAATTCATTCATCAAGCAATTGTAATGCAATTTAATAACACATTTCCAATACACAATGCATGTCATGCATGAAAGATTCATGAATAAACAAGTTATCAATAAACAAAGGTAATTACAATATAAGATGTACAATCCTACAAGGAAACGAGAGTATTATCTAGGTTAACACAATAAAGTTGTATAGCGATCTAAGAATTATTCCAACTTTCATGGTTGGGAGTAATTGGTCGAGTAAACTAGTGAAAGATTGGAAAAGGGTTTTCCATTGAGGGAACCATCATCTAGGAAAGTGAGGATGGAATCCATGGTGGATTTCATTTAATTTGAATACAATTCTACACACACAACGTTTTTAACTAGGCTAGGTTACATAATATCTAAAGTTTGGGAAGAATTAGGAAATTTGGAAGAAAATTCTTATGAAAAGGAAAAGAACTCAAGAGAGAAGAATCACTCACCTGGATATGGAGTTTCCCAAGCTCTAAGAAGATCAAATTCGGATTTGAGTTAGGTTAAAGAGTCGACTTAACGAATCAGCTCGCTTGGGTTACCTTGATTGAAACTTTCTTCTTTTCTTTCTTCTTTCTTCTTCTTTCTTCTTTCTTCTTTCTTTGTAAAACCCGCACTTTCAATACTTGGGTGTTATCATTTTATAAAAATTTAACATAATGTACACATCTCTAGTGTCAATTGATTTATTTTAACTATTTTTATTTTATTTTATTTATTTATTTATTTTACCGTTGGATGTAACCTCCAACTATAGATGTCTATGTCCATCCGTTGATAAGCAAAATGGGCCATCCAACTGATAAAAATCATTTCATAATAGAGTTCATCAATCTTTGTGGGCAATCCTGATTTAAAAATGGACCCTTCAATGTGACATTAATTAATTAATTAAATAATAATAATAGTAAAATTAATATCATTGTTAGTCGGTTATTAAAGGGATCTTATCATTAATGATTGTTATATCATAGATAGAATAAGTCATAATAATCTCCAGGGACACTATAACCGTTGAAAATGGAATTGGGAATTAATCCGACCGTTAGTGTAAGGACAACATCAAGATTGAGGGTCTGATCACTAAGGATGGCCCACTTGATGGTAAGAATCTATTATCAGTGGGCAAATTGTCTTAATGTAGGCCGTAGAAGCTTGAGGTCGGAGTGGATTTCACTTTACAATCACGGTGGACCCCACTTTTATGTGAAGCGTGTAATGTAGTTAGGTGCACGTGCAGTGCACTGAACTAACAAAGTCGGTCAGCACCCGACTTCGGAACTCCAAAAGAGGAGTTTCCTCTCTCGTCTCTCAACTCCCCCGCCGCAGCAGGCGAGCGGACTGTTGTTCGTATTGGGACAGCTGCGTGGGCCACCTTGGGGCCCGCCTGGACGATCCAAACCGTCCATTCGATTGGGATGATAGGCTTAACTGAACCCTAAATGTTGGTTCTTATTTAGGTTCGTTGTCTTATGTGGAAAATGGAGCTGAAATCAGGTTGTTCAAATGGAAGTTTTGTTTCCAGCAGCCGTGTTTTTCTTTAGATTGTGTTCGTTGAGGCCCATCATTCAGTGATCCAAACCGTCCATCTTGTAGATCACGTAGCCCTCTATCTAAGCGTGGTGTTTCCTTGAGTTATGACTATCATTTGTGTGTGGATTATGTGTGCAAGTCCGGTTGTATTTGTTGTTTTGCCAAAAAACGAACTGACAGGTTGGCAATTCCGCATCTACTTCCGCTCCTAGTCATCTAAACTGTTCATAACATCAATGTAAATGTAGTTTTTGTATAGATCCTAGCCATCCATTGATCATTTACACAGATTAGGGTTGAGAACTCTCTTCTCCCCCCCCCCCCCCCCCCCCCCCCCCCCCCCCCTTTCCATTTCTCCTTGCTTCTCTTCTCTTCTCAGAACTCTTCTAAGATAAGATCTGCATCAACTCTAGAGGGTTGGCCGTTCTCATTCAACCTCAGAATCCATCGAGTGATCTGCATTGGAGCTTCGATTTAAACCTTTTGGGAGCATCCTGAGGTCCAGTGAAGTCAACCTACGTAGAGAGATTGGAAGGAAAAGTGGGGGTTAGAGATGTGTCAGTAGCATTGGATCTTCTTCCTTGCTGAAGTGGTGGGAGAAATCAACAATCGGAGAGATCCAGCCGAGTTGACTGGGTTCAACTGAGTTACTCTGATCTGTCTTTGCTGTTGTTGCTGGAATCCTGTGTTGTCTATTATAGTAGTGTTCGGGATTACTTTCTTAAGTAAGCCATTTGATCATCTCTATTCCAGCAAATTAGATCTTGGTGTTAACTCAGTTTTGTTATTGAAATTGCAATCGAGTTAGCTTGCTCTATGCTTATCCCTAGTCTCTTTGGAAGGTTCAACTGAGCCGGTCCACCCCGAAATGATGCTCAAATCAGTCAACACCTACACGAGTTCTGATCCCATTCTAATGCAGTGGCTGACTCACTGAGTCGTTCTATTGAGTCAAGTTTAGTATGCCAAGTATGATGGATCATTTTGTGTCGATTCGTCCTTGCTCTTGTGAGCTCAATCTAGTTGACTAATCTTGGTTGTTGAGTCAGCTTACTCAGTTAGAGTGTAATCAATTTGATTGTGTTGTATGTCAATTCATTGAGTCGATGAGTCAATGACTCAGTCCATCTAGTAAATGATAGTGTCGTTGTTAACCTGATGTATGTATCTTGGGCACCACTTCTAGGGATTTTCTCGTAAAGAGTTAATTAGAGTACAACTCAAGTTGGGTATTTAGTGAGCCGAGTCGTTAGATTAGGCGAGTCAATCATTTGATAGAGTGGAAATTTTAAGTTGTCCCCAAATGGGATTGGAATCAATGTTAATTTAGAAATTGGATTGCCATTATTGTAGATCTCTTGAATTGAGGGGCTTGGAATCACCTTGGGTGAGATCCTGTTGAGTTATATTAGTTTAGGGGTAAGCTAGCCTTTGCCTCTAATTATGTTTAGCTTGGAATACATCTTATGAACTTATTAATTTAGTTAACATTTTATGTTAGGCTTTCGTCTTCCCAATTTTACTTTCATTCATTTCACATCTTATGGCAAGGAAGAGCTTTCGATTAGGTGAGGTTCTCACCCTTCAAGCTTTCCATTCTTAGTTTATATGTTTCTCTAATTTCACTACTCGCTTATGATAACTGTCTTATTATGAAATTATTTACTTCCAACCAATTGTCTCGTGATATTCATCATTTGATAGCTATTTTGTAATCAAAGGTGTATGAAATTATTTACATATAAATTTATGATTGTTAACGTAATTAGGAAAATGAAATCGTCTCTACATTACTTAAATTACATTGGAATTCAGGATCCTTCATTGGAGGTGAGGTTATCACCCTTCAAGCTTCCCATTTATATAATTGGATTGTGTAGTTCTTGCTTAAATACATCTTGCTAGTTGAATTATTTTGTTTATATATTTCTTTACTTTCATTCTTGCTTTTAATAATTGTTTTGTTATAGAAATATTTACTTCCAAATAATTGTCTGATGATAATCATCTTATGATAATCATTTTGTGATATTAACTATTCATGGAATGATTTACACCTAAATTGTTAAGTGTGGATGTAATTTAGAGAATGTAACTATTTTTATGTGACTTGGATAACGGTTAAAAAATAGTTGTGAAATGTTAATTGTTGTGTTTTGAGAGGATGACTTGTTGCCATTTAGTGAAATTTATCTTGTAGTGTCCTGAATTGGACTTAATGGTCATGTGACTATGTTTGGGAAGGTCCTTTCTTGTTCGTGTCCATCAATGGACTTATTTTTCAGGTGGCTTGGACGAAGAGAGTATCATTTTGTTGGAAACTTTGGAACATACACGAAATAGTAATGTTAATTGTCTAATTGTAGAGAATTATAAAATTTGTACTATAGTATATTTTTTCGAACGTCTCATGGGTCGGGGATGGTGTTATGGGATGCTATGCCCGAGCCGTTGGCCTATGCTGGGTTACGTACCCCCCATAGTGACCGTGAGCTTTTAATTGCTTGTTTTGTAAATTGAACTAATTAAAGCTGGGTAATCATACATGCATGGCATTTGCAGGTAATGTTGGTAACGAGCCACATTACTATCGGTTTGATATACTTTGCATTGCGGGTAAGATTGGTGACGAGCCATGTTATTGTCGGTTTGAAATTCACTAGCTGGATGTACATCCCCAGGCTGAAGAACATGTGAGGGCACACATTCATGTAAACGGGATTAAATTTGGAATGTATGGATTGAATGTTATAATTTGTTGGTATTTGTAATATAAGTGAATTGTTACATTTGATTTTTTAAATGTCATTTCTTTTGAAATTGTATAAATTGCTTATTGTGCAATATATTATCTTTAGTTAGTCTTTACTTAATTGTTATTATGCCTAATAATTTTGGAGGTTTTTACCTCATTATGATAGCATTTTAACGCTATCGAACCATAACAATTGATGCAGGTGTCTTTGGATGAGAAGTTAGAAGGCGGTACGACTTAAGTCTACTTGCAGTGTTTCTTTCCTTTAGTTTCCTTTTTAATTAATAATATGGAGACAATTGATTTGTATAAGCCCTATACGCGCCACTTGTACAGTTTGATTTATATTGGGCATTACATGTCTTGATTTGCTTCCATTGCATTTTAAATTTAAAAAAAAATTATAATGCAAAGTAGATCTTTAAATGTTTACACTTGAGTTTTCAGAACTCGAGTTCAACACCCGAGTAATGAAAATCGGGCGTTACATTCTTCTTCTTGGCTTTCTTCATCTTTCTTCTTTCTTTCTTTCTTTCTTCTTCTTATCTATCTAGGAAGATTTTGGATAGATTAGAACCAGCTGAATTGGTTTTAAAATTGAGTTATTGAACCCCAACAGATACACGCCCAAGCTCTCTCTTCATCTCTCTCTCTCTCCCTGTTCGTGATATGTCTTCTTCTAGTAAGAGAAAGATTTTATAACTGCACAACCCACCCACACGTCATTTCGACACGTATGTAGTTACGCACTAGGCTGTTTCAAGTGATCTGGGTTACTACGCATTCGGGAGGAAACTGATCATAACGAAATTCTCTAGGTTTACTAATGTGAGTATGGCCCATCAGATGAACGTATTGGATCATTAAATCAAGCTCTCCCCCAAGATTGGACGGTCTTTACTGGTGCGCCATCTGTTTTTGCGTGCAACGACCGAGAAAATCAGGCCTGTTACACTCGAGTGCACTTTTGTGAATCTTGCTCTCTAAAAAGCACAAGTGGACAGTTAGGATTGATTCAATCCCCTCCTACAACTGGTCTTGATAGTTTTTAGAAACGGTCGGTTAATTAGGAGGGCTTTTGGCGATAGTTCTTGTTAAAATCTAGTCCGTATGATCGAGTCTCAATGGCTGAGATTAACACCCACTCACTTATGGTTAGTTAGTGAGAGAATACCTCACTTGGATTTGGAAAGAATCCTAGTTTAATCTGGTAACAACTGTGTTATTTCTATTTTCGGAAAGATACACCCTATGCAACACCCCTTGCATCCATTGTTGTGCATGCATCCACGAACATCCACACGCTAAACTGCTTAGGTGCTAGTTGAAATCCCCACCTAAACCCGATGAATGGTTTAGATCATTGAATTGATCATGCAAGATGGACCAAGATTTAAGGAAGAATGGACGCACTCCGTTGGATTGTAACTGACGGAAAAAGAGGGAAGGAAGGAGCTTTCCTTCTTCGTCCAATGCTTGGTCAAACTAGGCATGACTAGGACTCTCATCCAATACATTGTAGACGCATGCCTGCTAATGCACACTCCCAATCAATCAGTGGGGTCCACGTGATGTTTGTGAGAAATTCACTCTGTTCATCCATTTAGCCAGATCATGATGGGCCACATGTCCAAATATGAGGCAGATCCAAACCTTAAGTGGGGCCGCATGCTGATGAATGGTAGGTGGCAAGATGCCTAACGTTGAAACTACATGAAAGTGATAGATCCTCACACTTTCTATTTTTTTTTCTTATTATTATCCTTTTTTATTATTTTATTTAATTCCAATAGCCATACTCTGGTATTTTAGTAGGGGTCTTTTATTTACAATTTTATTCTTTTAGTTATTAGAGCTTTTACCTTGCATATATTACGATATTGAAGAAGATGCATTTTTAATAGACAATGAAACTTCATGGTCTAAACCAGTACGTACCTAGATCCTATATGTAAGCCAACCGTTAAATTTGAATTATAAGACATAAGCTTTGAACTAAACAGTTTACTTTGATGTTTGGGTGGCCTAGCTAGTTGGTGGATCCAAATCTAATGGACAGTTAGATGATGGGATAAAATTAAAATAATTAGATAGTCAGGACCTTAACCTAGTATATAGATTATCGTATGGTAGTTTTTATAAATGGATAAGCATAAAGTGAAATTTTGAAGCGATCCATCAGTAAAATTGTACATCGTTAGATTCAGATACTAATACACCTATGTCAGTTTTAGTAGATCGGGAATTCGACGGTAGGTTAAGCATATGCCTAGGTGACGGACAAGATGAATGGATTAGATTCATGAACAGAAGTGTGTACGAGAAAATGTGAAAATCTCATAACTGGTTTACTATGGTCTGGTGGTCCAAAATCGAAGTGGACGGTCAGATGTTTTAACCTAGCGATGTTGAGCTGTTTTAACGGTCAATTTGTTAAACGGCTAAGCAGAGTAAAATCTACAGAGGTCTAGAAGTTATTAAGTATATAAGTATATATAAGTGTGTACATGTGTGGGGTTCTTATCCTTGGCTTGCTGGTAGACTCAAGGAGTTTTAACACCAGGTCTCGGGTTTGAGTCCCATATGTGGTGAAAATCCACTATGGCGTGAGTTTGGGTTTGTGTGCATGGGTGTGGGGTGCGTGTGTTTAAAAAAAAAGTGTGTACATGTGTGCACCACAAGACTAAAAAAAAAAAAACAAAAAAAATTAAACCTACACATGTGAATGTGCACTCGTGCATGTATCTACTCATGCATAAAATTTTTGGGATATTACAGTATCCATTTAAAAATACAAAACAACAAGTGTTTTTCTTATTCATATTTTAAAGATTATATCGGCGTTATAGATGGTATAACATCCCAGCAAAAGTCCCAGTAAAAGATCAAGGTTTATTGCATAATGAAAATGAGTACATATTTCGAAATGTTTTGGCAGTTGTTCATTTGATATAAAAATTTTATACGTCCTCGCTAGTTAGGAAGGATCTACTACATATTCACTTATACTAGCCTCTGCATGTATATGGAAAAAAATTGCCACTACATAGGGATACGTACTTAGTTGATGTCAGTTTTCCTAACACCCCTAGCTTCTTAGAACCCTATTAAGCCGACCGCTACTATTTTAAAGAATTTGAGGTTGTCTTGTAAGGGATAAAAGAGTTGTTTAATCTTCATCATTTATCATTAAAGGATATCATTGAACATACATTTAGAGTTTTCAAAACATGGTTCTCTATATTAAAGTGCACACCAAACTATTTAATAGGGACATAGGTGAAGATTGTAATAGCCTGCTACATTACACATAATCATATTATTAACGAGATGAGTGATATATTTCTAAATGAATCCAATGATGTACGTTATAATATAATTTAAATGACGAATACCATCCAATGTCAATAAAATTTATTGTGGAATAGTCAAAATGTAGGAAATTGATAACAACGTCTCAGATGAAGAGATGCAAACTTGAGAATCAAGCAGGAGGAAAAAATGCTTGAAGTCAATTTCATGATAGCCTTGCAAAAGTGTTGTATGAAAATTTCGATCCTAGTATTGGGATAAATATTTTGTAATTACTAATATTTCTTAATAGCCGTGGTTTGGTAGATAATGAAGCATATATATATATATATATATATATATATATATATATATATATATATATATATATATATATATATATATATATATATATATATTTTCTTATACCTAATTTTGCATACTCAAGCAACCAATTTAAACTAACAACATATATTACAATAACTAGTTTGATTCATGAGAAATTGGGCATTGAGCTTTTGTAAAAAATTACAAAAATCGAATGACAAAGTGTGTTAATATTGAATCAGAAGTATGGTATGCATACATTGAGGTACACTAATGTATGGATATTTTTCACACAAAATCTTGATAATCTAACATTGGTAATATATTTTTTCATTTTAATGGCTACAGACACACACTGAAACAAGGGAATTTCGGTACAATCCCTTTCCTAAATATGATAATATAAAAATAATTGTCAGGACCGATCGTACTATTGGTAATAAATCACAAGCGCATATTGAATCAATTGAAATTCCTTAGAATGTCATATGAGGTGAATTCAATTCAAACCATATGAATCTAACCCCTATGTCCTAGCTACGTCCGATTTCTCTGATACGTGCATGCAACTCACAACATCATCAATATTGGGAACGAGTGATACTCTATAAGCTAGGCTATCTTCATGAAGACCACAGAAGAAAAAGAATGTCATAGTTCCACCTAGAATGATGGACAAGATTGATCGCTTAATCTCGTTTGTCAAAGTGACCAATGTAAACATTAATGGGTATGTAACCATTAGTAGTTTTGTGCAAACGCATAATGTTGTTGTCAACGAGAAGAGTACCTTTGAGCAATATAATGTAACACCTGACGAAGATGACAAACATCAACGAAGTGTATGGGTGGAGAGCATTACGGCATCTTTCAGGACAAATATTTAACGAAGTTGTTCATCCAATTGCATATTGATTTGAGATTAGAGCTTTTTGTAAACATGATGGAAGATTGAGGATGTCCTATTCTTTCCATCTTGCATTTTTAATAATTCCATATGTTTTAGTTAATATGCTATTAAATAATTTATATTTGTTAGTTTCTGTATGTTTCCTTATTAAAAAGCGTTCACGTATAACATGTATTTTGCATAGTGTGTGTGTGTGTGTGTGTGTGTGTGTGTGTTAGGACCGCATACAAATTGTAATAGATATCTTTTGTCTCTAAATATGGGCTTTTTCTTCTGGAAAAAATTTATGGGCCTACTTCTATAACCTACCTAAAGTTCAAAATCACCTCATTCCTTTTCAAAGTGTATATTTTAATGGGGTTATTGCAATAACTATATATTTTATGACACATGTTAACCACTTTGGGGGTACTGTAGATGATTGGTTATTCTTTTTAAGATCCATGTGAATTTACTACAAAATTTGAATGTATTCCAAATACAGGCTGACAAATAGACTTTTGAAATTTAGGTATTCCAAATACAGGGTGCCGAACACAATCAGATTATACCGAATCAAGGGAATTCTGAATACATGCTACCAAACAAGGCTCAACTTTCTTTCCCTCGCCTTAGTACATTTTAACACATTGGCACTTTTTTATGTGTGGGGATTGTTGAGCCTCTAATTTATAGATTTTACAACCCATTACATCACATTATATGATGGTTTGCATGGTTAAAAGACTAATCTAATGCATGTTTTGTGTATGTAGGAATGTGAGAGAGACTTCACCTAATTGATGGCTAAAAGACCTATTTATAAGCTCTTTGATGAGGAAAGAATGTGGGCCAAAGAATGATGAAGAAAGAAGGAGAAAAGAGAGAGAAAGAAAGAAAAGAAATAAAAGAAAAAGGACCATGACCGGTCAAGACCGGTCGACCATGTGAAGACCACGCCTCTATACATTCTGGACAGCCCAGTCTGACCGGTCGGCAGCATGAAGGCAGCAAGCTACACTTTCTATTACGCGATTTTCTGGTTTACTAGTGCGGCTAGGACATCCGATTTTATGATTTTCTCACGCGGTGGAGCTCCAAAGCTATAAAAGGACACCTAAGGGTGAATCTAAACATATCATAGAAGGCTTGGGAAGTCGTGGGAGGTGAAGGAGATCGCTGTGGAGCGTCTGCAACTCCACCAACTTGGTTTTTCTATGTTTTAGAATTTTCCCCTTGAGCTTTAGTTTAACCTATTAATGGTTGGATAAATCTCTTAGCTAGGGCTAAGAGATGAAGCTTTTAGTTGTTTACAATGCTTAATTCGAATTAGTTCAAGTACTTTCTGGTTTAATGAAGAACACTTCTAGTTCAAGTTTGAAATAAAGTTAATATTTTTAGTTGATCTTCTATCTCTTATGAATTCTCTTACATGGGATGTTTTGATTACTGAGATTGCTTAATGGGGTGTTGATTGATAGGATTTTGGGTTGTAGAGATCCTAGATTCATCGTTATATGTTGGATGCTAGGGGATCTTACAAACCAAGTTTCCTGAGTGCTTATCTAGAGCTAGACTAGAAGGGGTTTTTATCTTTTGATTGGATCTGAGATTGGTGCTTGAAATTGCATCGGGTGGTCTAACACGACACCCTATGCATACACGGGCGAAAGCTTAAAGAGCAACTAGAATTATGGCTAAACCTATAGGAGAGGGTGATTAGGACCTTTAAAAAAACTCTTTTCGCTTACTTAAACAATTCAACAAATTAAATTACGTAAGCGATTAACACTTCGGCTTCCAAGCCAAAGTGGGTCTAATCAAGAGGCTAGCATACGATAAGTGCAATCAGTAACCTAGTCTAAACAACTCATGTGGACTATAGAGGATGGATCAAGAATGCTCAAGTCAACATGAGGTAGTGAAAGTACATCTTGTGAGTGTGGATGAGCCTATCAAGTGCCTAGCATGCATTCCTAACTAAGCATTCATAATTAATCAATTAAACATAATGCATAAAGAGAAATGTGCTTAAGAACAATCACAACC
>PVNU02002063.1:0-94385 GCA_003013855.2 Liriodendron chinense | reverse complement strand
TTGATAATCGCATTGGAAGTGGCTAGAAAAGGGCGGCAGTATAACGGGAATTTGAGCACCGTACCTATCACGGGATGTGTATCCAAGAATAAAGTCTACTGGTATAGAATTTATCAACTTGGACTAGAACTCCTCAATCATTCCTCTCGGTATTCGAATGGATCTATCAAGCAAGTTGGAGTGTGGTTTTGGTGGGTTTCAATTCACCTAACCCAAGTGTTCATAAACAGTATGGAATGAGTTCACACTTGCCCCCAAATGAGTAAGGCTTGTTTAATCCGGTAGTCTCCTATGATGCATGAGATGTTGGATTACCCGGATCCTTGTATTTTTGGGCACCTCTTGTTTGATGATAGCGCTCAAATTCTTCAGTCAAAAGTACTTTGTTGTGAACATTGTGTTTCTGTTTGACCGTATACATTCCTTTATAAATTTGGCATAGGTTGGTATTTGTTTTATGGCATCCACAACGGAATATTGATCTTCACCTGCTTGAAACCTCTAAATTTCCAAATTTTTGTCTAAAGGCTTGGGTGAAATCAACCTTTGAGGAAATAGGGCCACTGGCTTGTATTGCCTTTCTAGTTCTTTCTCATGTGAAGTATTGTTTAAGCTATCATCCTCTTTTCGAATTTTCCGGATCCTTAGGCTTTGGGGCCTTCACCGGATTAGATTTATCAATTATTTCCCACTTCTCAAAGTGGTGATAGCTTGAACATGCTCCGTATGTTGGGAGGATGAGCTCGCATCTTGTATATCAAATTGGGTTTCTTGGGTTAGGAAGAGGTTGGGCAGCAAGTGTGCCTTTCTCCCTAACACTGAGATGAGATTCAACTCTAGCTATTGAAGTTTTCAATTCATTGATGGCTTGAGTTGAATTTTGATTGAATTTCAATTGCTCTTGTATGAACCCATCTATTTTCAGAGAATTAGTCTTGTTATACTCAGCTTGGACCGAAACAAATGCACCCAACATCTCCTCTAGCGTACTTTTGGTGTAATGACTAGAGATGGACCTAGTATAGGTTGTGCTTAAGGGATATTGGTTGCATTGCAGTGGGTCCATTCCTCCAACTGAAGTTGGGATGGTTCTTCCAATTAGCATTAAATGTGTTTGAGTTTGGAGTACCAATTGCCGTTGATAACTGTTTATGGCATTTGATTTTCTTGTAAGATGTCCTGAACCACTGAAACTGTGGGACAATCTTGTGTTGCATGTTGATTTCCGGCACAAATTCCACAAACAGTTTCAACGTCATTGGAGTTGATCGTCTCCTTTCCTTAATTTCCATGGCCTCAACTTTTCTTGTGAGGCTAGCCACCCGTGCACTTATGCTATGCTCTTCCGATAGGACATAAATTCCGCCTTTCTCCCCTTTGTTGGATAGTCTTGGAATTTGCTGGTTTAGATGTATCCCAAGACTGTGCATTCTCAGCCACTTCCTCCAAATAGTCCCATGCTTCATCGGCTTCCTTGTTCATGAACCCCATTACATATCATCTCTACAAATTGGCGCATGGGTGAAGTCAGTCCGTCATAGAAAAAGCTTATAACCCGCCAAATTTCATAGCCATGATGTGGGCATGCATTTAACAAGTCCTTAAACTCTCCCAACATTGGAAGAAGATCTCATCTTCCTTTTGGGCAAAGTTCATGATAAGGCCTCTCAACATGTTCGTTTTATGAGTAGGAAGAATTTTTTAATGAATTCTCTATGCATATCAGTGCATGCACCAATTAATCTTGGCCTTAATGCATGAAGCCAACCTTTAGCTTTATCTTTAGGAGTAAAGGAAATAATTTAAGTCTTACCACATCATCAGTAACATTCGCAAAGTGCATGGTGTTATTACCTCATCAAACTCATTAAGGTGTTGATAGGCACTTTCACTGTTTAATCCATGAAATTTTGGGAGGAGTTGGATTACTCCCGGTTTCAAATCTACATTCCCTGCATTTTGTGGAAAGATTATGCATGAGGGAGTGCTCGCTCTTGCTGGTTGCAAGTAATCACGTAATGTTCTTGGTCGGGGAACATTCTCAACCACATTCTCTCCCGTTTCGGTTTGGTTTTGGCCCAGATTTGGATTGGCCATCGGATTAGGTTGATTTGCAGCCATATTTTCAGACAAAATTGGAGAATTAGAAGTCTCCTAGCACATGTTCTCTGTCAATTCCTTCTACTATTCCCCCTTCACTAATGAGTCGGTTATTTGAATCCCGAGCCCAATGTGGCATGCAAAACCAAAAAATATGAAACAAAGAGAAAGAAGAATTCTTCGTTCCTTTCTTTACTCTTCTTTAAGATCGAAGCACAAGGTGTCTTGCAATGGCTAACCGAGAAGCAAGGATAGAGACCGATTTCTCCTGGTCAATAGGGTTCAGAGAACTCCCCACCCACTCCTCGAACTTTTGAGAAAAGTGCAGAAAAAGAAGGAAGAGGAGTAGAGGTGAGAAGAGAATCTCTGAGCACAAGGTAATTCAAGACGGCAGAGCCGACCAATAGGAATCCAGGTGGCACGAGGCCTACCTATCAGAGATCCAAAGGAGTCGCCACCCACTCTACAGAGATGAATATGATAGGAATGAATAGGAGAAGAAGAAGAGTAAGGTTTAGAAGGATAGAACCTAATTTAGCACTTGAAGTCTTTATGTCTTCTTCAGCTCCTATAAATCCCCTGAAAAGAAAACCAAGCCAAACAAAACAAACTAAGTTAGTACTATTCCTAAATCCTAAATAGACACTATTTACAAAAATTTGTGAAAAACCATCAAAGTCCCCGCAACGGCACTCAAAAACTTGTTCGCGTCACCAAGTGTAGGGTTGCGATGTAGTAATAAACTCGTAAGACCGAGGTCGATCCACAGGGACTTATGTAGGAATTCACAAACACATCCAATAGTTTCTATTGAGAAGCTAACACCAGATTTGTAGGTGATTGATGTAAGTAACAACTTTGAACTTAAACTGAAGTAACAATTATAAAAGGTACTAGGGGTTCAAGGATCCACTTGTAGCAATCCTTGATGCTCAATTCGCTATGGTTTCTCACTTTCTCAACTAGAATCGAAATTAAGATCTATCTAGTCGGATGATAGAGCAGTTAAACCAACAATCTGCCATATGTAAAACCAATGTACATGATTCACTCAATGCAAGCTAGGACGAGCATACTCAATTGCATAGGTCAGTCCTAATTCTAATAGACTAAGTTCACAATCATAACCATCATTAAGTCCTGTCACAAAAAAAAGCTAGATCATGATTTGAACTTGATTCAAATCACATGCACAGTCCCACATACTACAGATTTTCAGAAAAGTAGAACTCTGGTAGGAAGTTCCCACGTGAAGATCGTAGTACTAGAGCGTACTCCAATTCCTCGGATCATACAGGTCTAGACTAGCACACAACCATTAAGAACTCAAGAAATTCTCCCAAACATCCATGAGTCATCATAAACTAAGAAAAACTACTTGGAACTTGTATTAACTTCAAACCATTGTTCATAACATGAAATCCAAACTTTAAAACCAGCTTAAACGAATTGAAAACATCTTAGATTCACTACAAGCTTCACCTCTTAGCCTAGCTAAGAGGTTTAGCCGTTCATGATCCAAGGAACATGAAACAACTAAGAAAAGCATAAAAAAAGAGAACCAAACTAGAAAGAGTTGTGGAACTCTGAAATCCACTTCCGCACCATCTCACCTTACTCAAACCCCTCTAAGATACCTTAGGAAAGATCCCTATGTGTCCTTTTATATGTGGGGAGGCTCCGCAATATTAGAACTATTCTCGAATTTGCGTAAGGTACGCAGTGCGCCAGAGAAATCCGGCGCCAAAAACGAAAATTTTTGTTTTAAATACATGGCCGCCGGTGAGACTAGCTTGGCGACCGGTCACGACCGGTCGGACTGGCAATCCTATCAGTCCAGTGTGCACAGGGCCTGTTGGCCGACCGGTCCCGACCGATCGGACCATCTTCAATAATAGTCCAGCGAGCTCAGCAGGGTCGCCGACCCGGTGCTGACCGGTAACGACCGGTCGGACCAACTGGTCCTTTGCCCAGTGAATTCCACAGGGCCAGCAGACCGGTCGGCCCTTGAACAATTCCTTGTTTTTCTTTCTTTCTTTCTTTTCTTTTTTCTCCCTCTTTCTTCTTTGGTCTTTGGTCCACCTTGGGCCTTCATTCAAAGGGTCCTAATGTAACCTTTTTGGTCTCCATGGGATGAAGTCCCTCTCAGTCCTACAATCATAGAATTATGTATTAAAATCAGTCGTTAATTCATGAACAAACCTTGCATAATGAGTGATGAATTGGGGTTAGAATATACACAATTAAGAGCTCAACACTTATTTATGAATTCCCCATTACACATCATCTCTATAAACTGTCGCATTGGTGAAGTCGAGTCCTTCATAGAAAAAGCTTATAACCCGCCGAATTTCGTAGCCATGATGTGGCATGCATTTAACAAGTCCTTAAACCTTTTCCCAACATTGGAAGAAGGTCTCATCTTCCTTTTGAGCAAAATTCATGATAAGGCGCCTCAACATGTTTGTTTTGTGAGTAGGGAAGAACTTTTTAATGAACTCCCTAGACATCTCAGTCCATGTAATAATTGATCTTAGCCTTATGCATGAGGCTAACTTTAGCTTTATCTTTAAGGGTAAAAGGAAATAATTTAAGTCTCACCATATCATCGGTCACATTTGCAAAGTGCATTGTGGCTATCACCGGATCAAACTCCTTAAGATGTTGGTAGGCACTTTCACTGTCTAGTCCATGGAATCTCGGGAGGAGTTGGATTACTCTCGGTTTCAAATCTACGTTCCTTGCATTTTTTGAAAAAACTATGCATGAGGGAGTGCTCGCTCTTGCTGGTTGCAAGTAATCACGTAATGTTTCTTGGTCGGGGAACATTCTCAACCACATTCTCTCCTCCCGTTTCGGTTTGGTTTTGGCCCAGATTTTGATTGGCCATAGGATGGGTTGATTTATAGCCATACTTTCGAACAAAATTGGAGAATTTAATGTCTCGTAGCACGTGGTTCTCCGTCAATTCCTTCTACTATTCCCCCTTCACTAATGAGTTGGCTATTAGAATCCCGAGCCCAATGTGGCATGCAAATCATAATAGAATGAAATAAAAAAAAAAAGAATTCTTTCCTCCTTTCTTTACTTCTCTCTAAGACCAAAGCACAAGGTGTCTTGCAATGGTTGAGCCAGAAGCAAGGATAGAGACCGATTTCTCCTGGTCAATAGGGGTTCAAAGAACTCCCCACCCACTCTTTGAATCTTTTGAGAAAAGTGCAGAAAAAGAAGAAAGAGGAATAGAGTTGAGAAGAGAAATCTCTGAGCACAAGGTGATCCAAGACGGCAGTGCTGACTAATAGGAATCAAGGCAAAACAAGGCCAACCTATCATAGATCCAAAAAGGAATCTCCACCCACTCTACAAGAGATGAATATCATGAGAATGAATAGGGGGAGAAGAAGAATAAGGTTTAGAAAGATAAAACTTGATTTAAGAACTTAAGATCCTTACATCTTCTTTAACTTCCTAAAATCCCTGCAAAAGAGAAAAATCAAAGAAAACAAACTAAGTTTAGTACTATTCTTAAAAATTTCAATAAGAAAACTATCTTCAGAAATTCTGTTAAAACTGTCAAAGTCCCCGGCAACGGCGCCAAAAACTTGTTCGCCTCGCCTCCAGTGCAAGGCTGCGATGTAGTAATAATCTTGGTAAGACCGAGGTCGATCCACAGGGACTTATGTAGGAATTCATAAACACTTCCAATAGTTCTACTAAAGAGCTAACTAATAAATTTGTAGAGATTGATGTAGATAGTAACTTTGAATTAAACTGAAGGTAAACAATTAATAAAAGGCACTAGGGGTTCAAAGATCCACTTGTAGCAATCCTTGATGCTCAATTCGCTGTGGTTTCTCACTTTCTCAACTAGAATTGAAATTAAGTTCTATCTAGCCGGATGATAGAGCAGTTAAAAGAGTCAATCTATCGTATGTATGAATTATGTACATGACTCACTCAATTCAAGCTAGAACATGAGCATAATCAATTGCATAAGTCAGTCCCAATTCCAATAGGTTAAGATCACAATCATAACCATCATTAAATCCTGTCACAAGATAAAACTAGATCATGATTTGAACTTGATCCAAATCACATACACAGTCTCACATACTTCAGAATTTCCAGAAAAATAGAACTTTGGTAAGAAGCTCCCACATGAAGATCATAGATTTAGAGTATATAAAATCCAATTCCTCGGATCATACAGGTCTAGACTAGCTCAAAACAATTAAGAACTCAAGCAATTCTTCCAAACATCCATGAGTCATCATAAGATTAAGAAAAACTACTCAGAACTTTATTTAAACTTCAAACCATTGTTCTTCACTAATAATCCAACTTAAAACCAAGTCAAACGAATTGAAACATCTTAGATTCACTACAAGCTTCACCTCTTAGCCCTAGCTAAGAGGTTTAGCCGTTCATGATCTAAGGAAACATGAAACAAACCAAACAAAGCATAAAACTAGAAAGCAAACTAGGAGGAGTTGTAGAACTCCGAAATCGACTTCCGCCATCTCCCACCGTGCTCATTTACTTCTAGGATGCCTAAGGAATGATCCCTAGGTGTCCTTTTATAGTGAGGAAGCTCTGCTGCGTCGGAATCATCTAGAAATTGCGTAAGGATACGCACTGCGCAGGAATTTTCAAAACAGAAATAGAAAGCTTGCTGTCTGATGCAGAGCCGACCGGTCGTGACCGGTCGGACTGGCTTGGTCGATCGGTCTTGACCGGTCGAACTGGCTTGTCAATTCGTCCAGCGTGCTCAGAGAGGGGGGCGACCTGTTGGCCGACCGGTCTTGACCGGTCGGACCAATTAAAACTTGAGTCCAGGGAGCTCCAAAGCTGTGGCCGACCGATCTTGATCGGTCAGGGCTCCCATGGCAGACCGGTCGGACCTTCTTCATTTCATCTTTTCTTCCTTTCTTTCCTCTTCTTTCTCTTCTACTTGATTTCTTTTTTCTTTGGTCCTCCTTCAACCTTCATCCAATTGTTCTACATGAATCCTTTTGGTCTCCAATTGGGTGAAGTCCACTCTCATTCCTACAATCACAAAACATGCATTAGATGGGCCTTTTAAACATGAAAACCATGCATATAATATGATGTAATGGGCAATCTCATGTATAAATTGGAGGTTCAACAATCTGATTCCTCAGAAGGTGGAGGGCGTTAATAATGTTTCCCTGGTAGCTGAGCTAACGCTAGAGGAGGTTGTTCGCTTCCCCAAGTGTAGGGTTGCAATGTAGCAATAATTCGGTAGAGACCGAGATCGTTCTCAGGGACTTGTTAGGAATTCACAAAATTACTTCTAATGTTCTCTACTTGAGAATTAACAAACAGATTTCTAAAATTGAATGTAGATAGAATTCTTAAACTAAAATTAAATGTAATCAATATAAGAAAGCACGAGGGGTCCAAGGATCCACTTGTAGCAATCTTCAATGCCTAATTCGCTGTGGTTTCCCAATTACACAACTAGAATCGAAATCAAATCCTATCTAGCCAGATGATAGAGCGTTGTATTACATAATCTATCATATGTGTGATTCTATATATTGTTGAACCTCCAATTTATACATTGCATTGCCCATTACACGACAAGGTTTGCATGATTTCATGGTTTAAAGGCCCACCTAACACATGTTTTGTGATTATAGGGATGAGAGCGGACTTCATTCAATTACGAGCCAAAAGAATGCATTTGGAGCTATTGCATGAAGAACGAAAGATGGACCAAAGAAAGAAGAAGAAAGAGAGGGAGAAAAGAGAATGAAGAAAAGAAGAAAAAGAAGAAAAACAAGGCAGACCGGTCGTCCGACCGGTCAGCCACATCAAAGGGGCAAAAAGGAAGACTAGCCGACCAGTCACGACCGGTCGGCCATGAAGGCTGATCACATAGAAGAACAGGCCGACCGGTCATGCACACTGGAATATGGAAAACTTGGTCCGACCGGTCATGACCAGTCGGACACACACGCTGGATCAATGGACAGGTCTGTCCGACCAGTCATGACCGGTCGACAGCAATCTCTGGATTGTTTGAAAAGCCAGTCCGACCGGTCACGACCGGTCGGCTCTGCGTAACAAGAGTCCTTTCTAAATCTTGACTCCGAAAATTGCTGCGCACTGCGTAATCTTTCGCAGAATCCGACGCAAGGGAGGTTTATTGCTATAAAAGGACACCTAGGGTCTTTCTAGGGCATCAGAGAAGCTAAGGAACGAGGTTCTAAGGAGGGAAAGCGATCGTGGAGCGTCTGCAACTCTCCTATTCGGGTTTTTCTGTTTTTATGCTTTTATTTTGAGATTTTAGTTGCAGCATGACAATGCTCGGCTAGAACCTCTCAGCTAAGGCTGAGAGGTGAAGCTTGTAGCTAATTTTATGTTGGATTCAGTTTAATTCAAGTATTTTTCAATTCAAGTTTGGATTTTTTTTATGTTTCAGTTCCAAAAGTGGTAGTTTGAGATGTTTTATGAGAGTTCATGTACCCAGGACATGAATTCCTTGCAATTCTCTGAGATTGTCACAGGTTGCTTGTTTAGATTCGAATTATAGTAATCCTTGAGCAGGCCATAGTCCATAGGCATGGTTGTTACTCCGCAGGCTATGGATTTGAATTCTACATTGATTGAATGGACTTGAACTTGGAAGTTCAACTTGATTTGGATTGAATGTGTGTGAATGCTTTATTTTCCAACTAGATGAGAGATAGGACTTCAAATCTAGTTGTGTTCTCTACTTGGATTGACTGAATTGACATAGGATTGCTACAAGTGGATCCTTGAAAGCCTTAGTACTTTATATCTCTGATTTTTCATTAAGTTGCTGTTTAATTAATTACCCAATTGAATCTAAATTTCTTCCATAAAATGAGTTGCTGGAGTAGTTTGAAAGCTTGTTTCTATTTCCCTGTGGATCGACCTCGGTCTTACCGAGTTTTATTACTACATCGCAGCCTTACACTTGAGGCGAGCGAACAAGTTTTTGGCGCCGTTGCCGGGGAATTAGATAACGGTTTCCAAATAGTTCAGTAGGCTGTAGAAGTAGATAGGTTTTCTGATTTTCTGATAACTAACAAAGTTTTCTGTTTTGTAGGAATTCTTCTCTAAGTTCAAGCGCATCAGGTGATACCTTTCTAACTTAGTTTCTTTTGGATTAGTTTCAGATTTCAGTTTTCTAGGTGAGGATTAGCTTTGATTGAGTGGTTTATGTCCCGTTGGGAACGTAATCGCTCAAATCGTCTCCAATCTGAAGGTGGTTTAGTTGGACCATTGTCAATTCATAGACGAGTCCGGAATTATCAAGAGCATTGTGAAAGTTTGGGGAGTATGGATCAAACACCTGTAAGGAATCCTCCCCCCCTACTCCAACTACAAATGCAAATCAGGAAGGAGTAGGAGAGAATGAGGTACATAATGTTCCTCCAATGAGATCGCTACGAGACTACCTACAACCTGCCCGTGCGATTACACCTTCTTGCATAGTTCTACCAGCTAACGGTGGAACCCTTGACATAAAACCGGGTGTAATTCAACTTTTACCTAAATTCCATGGCCTAGACTCTGACCGCCCATACTTACACTTGCAAGAATTCGAAGAAGTGTTGGCCACCTTGCATTATCCCAATGTTTCTGAGGATACAATCAGACTTAAACTTTTTCCCTTCACTTTGAAAGAAAGAGCCAAAGATTGGCTTCACTCTCTTAGACCACATTCGATTGGGTCATGGGTTGAGATGAACCGGGAATTCCTGAAAAAGTTCTTCCCGGCTCATAAACAAACACTCTTCGAAGGGCCATAATGAATTTCTCAGCTAAAGAGGGTGAATCTTTTTTCAATGTTGGGAAAGATTTAAGGATCTCCTACTTGCTTGCCCACATCATGGCTATGAGAGTTGGCGAGTTATAAATTTTTTCAATGATGGATTAAGTTCCAATATGCGCCAATTTGTGGAAATGATGTGCAATGGCGAGTTTATGAGTAAAAATCCAAATGAGGCTTGGAGTTACTTGGACATGTTGGCTGAAAACGCCCAATCTTGGGATACATCGGATAAACCCAATAACTCCAAGCCCACTCAAGAGAAAAGTGGGATCTATATCCTTAAGGAGGAAGACGATGTGAATGCAAGGATAGCCAACCTCACAAGGAAGGTTGAGGCCATGGAACTTAGCAAAAGTGGAGTTCCTAAGTCCAAGGAAGCTGTTGAAACCACATGTGGGATTTGCCTCACCGATTTACACGCTACGCAAGATTGTCCCACAATTCCTGCGTTTCAGGAAGTGCTACATGAAACAGCCAATGCCACATATGGTTATCAACGGCCCTTCAATGGACCGGTAGGTAATACGTACAATGAGAGTTGGAAGAACCACCCGAATTTCAGTTGGAAGAATGCTCCTATGGGCAATCCTACCAACTCCCAAAGAGGGCCACCCATGCAAAATATGGCCCCACCTCAATTCTCATTGGAGGATACTTTGATAGCGTTTATGCAAGGGCAAGCGCAAATAAATGAATCGAATCAGCAAATGTTCCAAGAGCTTAAAGTCTCGGTTGATGAGATTAAGGGATGCTTGAATGCTAGGGAAGGGACCTTTCCGGCCCAACCTCAGCCCAATCCAAAGCAAGTACATGAAGTAAGCATCCCTAATTCTTCCAACCAAAACATGGAGCAAGCTAAATCCATTACCACCCTTAGAAGTGGTAAACAAATTGACAAAACTATTCCGGTGAAGGCCGATGAGCCTAATGATCCGGTAAATTCTGAGGATGAAGATGGATCTAAATTAGCCCCACAACAACCGGAACGCATTTACAAGCCCATAGCACCATTCCCTTCGAGATTGGTTGCTCCAAAATCTCTCCCAAATTCTCAAGATATTCTAGAGATTTTCAGACAATTCAAGATCAATATCCCTTTGCTTGATGCCATCAAACAAATTCCCTCTTATGCCAAGTTCCTAAAAGACTTATGCACAACAAAACGCAAATATAATGTGCAGCAAAAGGCCTTCTTAACTGAGCAAGTGAGTGCCATCCTCACTCAAAAGACCCCCCCAAAATTCAAAGATCCCGGTAGTCCCACCGTCTCATGTATCATTGGAGACTACCGGATTGAACGTGCCTTATTAGATTTGGGGGCGAGTGTGAACTTGATCCCATACTCGGTATATGAGCAATTGGGTCTTGGTGAATTAATACCCACCAAAACCACGTTGCAACTCGCTGATAGATCTATCCGTGTACCGAGGGGGATAGTTGAGGATGTTCTAGTCCAAGTTGACAAATTCTACTACCCAGTAGATTTTATAGTCTTGGACACACAACCGGTTGTGGATGCTAGAACCCAAATACCGGTAATACTAGGCCGCCCATTCCTTGCCACATCAAAAGCAATCATCAATTGCCGGAATGGGGTGATGCAACTATCTTTTGGAAACATGACACTAGAGGTGAATGTGTTTCACTTGGGCAAAAGACATAGGGATGTAGATGATGATGAGTTCTTCGAAGTATACATGCTTGAAACTTTTGAAGAAGAAGAACTCCTCCAACTTGGACCACTAGAAAGCTTGGAGACATGCTTAGCACATTTCATGGATTCTGAAGATCCCATCATTAGTGAGATTGTGCAGGCATTAAATATAGAAAGACCGGTGGTAGATATTAGCCGGTGGAGGCCCCATTTTGAGAAATTACCACCAACCACATCAAGGCCTCTACCGTCTAACATCAAACCACCAAAGCTTGACCTCAAACCATTGTCATCCGAGCTTAAATACGTATATTTGGGTCAAGAGGAAACGTTCCCAGTTGTCATTGCCTCCCACCTTGAGAAGGACCAAGAGCTCAAGTTGATTGAGTTACTCAAAGAACATAGGGAAGCCATAGGTTGGATAATAGCGGATCTCAAAGGGATAGATCCTTCGGTTTGCACGCACCGAATACACCTTGAAGAAAATGCAAAAACGACTAGACAACCTCAAAGACGGCTAAATCCAAACATGATGGAGGTTGTCAAAGCCGAGGTGTTGAAGCTATTGGATGTGGGTATTATCTACCCCATCTCAGATAGCCAATGGGTGAGTCCTACCCAAGTTGTCCCCAAGAAATCCGGTATTACCATCATTGAGAACGCCAACAACGAACTTATACCAACGAGGATGACCACCGGTTGGCGTATGTGCATTGATTATAGGAAGCTCAACACAGTTACTAGGAAAGACCACTTCCCTCTCCCATTTATGGATCAAATTTTGGAGAGATTGGCAGTCATTCCTATTATTGCTTCCTAGATGGCTATTCCGGATACAACCAAATTGAGATAGCTCCGGAAGACCAAGAGAAAACCACATTTACATGCCCGTTTAGTACCTTCGCTTACCGAAGGATGCCATTCGGGTTATGCAATGCACCCGCCACATTCCAATGATGCATGTTGAGTATTTTCTCGGATATGGTGGGTGAGTTTCTTGAGGTATTCATGGATGACTTTTCTGTTTTTGGTTGTACATTTGATGAGTGTCTCAAGCACTTGAAGTTGGTCTTGATGAGGTGTGAGGAGAAGCAACTTGTACTAAACTGGGAAAAGTGCCATTTCATGGTACAAAGAGGAATAGTCCTTGGACATATCATCTCGTCCAATGGAATAGAGGTAGACCGGCAAAAATTGATATAATTTCCAATCTACCACCACCCAAAAGCATACGCGATGTGCGGTCCTTCCTTGGACATGCCGGTTTCTATCGAAGGTTTATAAAGGACTTTAGTCACATCTCAAGGCCTTTATGCAACCTTCTACAAAAGGAGAACCAATTTGAGTGGAGTGCCGAATGTCAATTAGCTTTTTCAAAGCTAAAAGACATGTTGACAACCGCTCCTATCATGCAACCACCAGATTGGTCCATTCCTTTTGAGTTGATGTGCGATGCGAGCGATTTTGCTATTGGGGCGGTGTTAGGCCAAAAGAAGGATAAAAAGCCCCATGTCATTTACTACGCCAGTAGGACCTTGAATCCTGCCCAAGTTAATTATTCGACTACGGAGAAAGAGCTCCTAGCTGTCATTTTTGCCTTGGACAAATTCAGGCCATACTTAATAGGATCCAAAGTTATTGTTTATACGGATCATGCGACGCTGAAATACCTTCTTTCTAAGAAGGATGCTAAGCCCCGTTTGCTTAGATGGATCCTACTCCTTCAAGAATTCGACTTGGAGATCAAAGATAAGAAGGGGGTAGAAAATGTGGTGGCGGATCATCTATCCCGCCTAGTCCTACCAAATTCCATTGACGAGTCACCTATTGAGGACTCATTCCTTGATGAGCAACTCTTTGTTGCTATGCATCCACCATGGTACGCTGATATAGCCAATTATCTTTCCACAGGTGCGATGCCGATTCATTGGACTGCGCAGGACAAACGTAAATTTCTAAGAGAAGTGCGCAGAGTTTTCTGGGATGAACCTCTATTGTTTAAATATTGCCCAGATCAAATTATAAGGAGATGCGTCCCCGATGATGAACACAATTCATTCATCTCCTTTTGTCATGATCAAGCATGTGGGGGTCATTTTTCAGCCAAGAAAACAACTGCGAAAATTCTGCAGTGTGGATTTTATTGGCCCACATTATTTAAGGACACTCACGAGTTTTGCAAAGCGTGCGAGCGCTGCCAGAAGTTAGGAGGATTATCCCGTCGAAATATGATGCCTCTCACCCCAATTCAACATCTTGAAGTCTTTGACTGTTGGGGCATCGATTTCATGGGACCATTCCCCTCATCTTTTGGACATGTCTATATTCTGCTTGCCGTAGACTATGTGTCTAAATGGATAGAGGCTATCCCATGTAGAACCAACGATCATCGTACGGTTCTCAAGTTCCTAAAAGAAAACATACTTTCTAGATTTGGGACGCCTCGAGCCATTATTAGTGATGGTGGTTCTCACTTTTGCAATAGAACCTTTGAAACTTTGATGAAGAAATATGGTATTAGGCACAAAGTGAGTACCCCATACCACCCACAAACAAGTGGGCAAGCTGAAATCTCCAATAGGGAAATCAAGCAGATTTTGGAAAAGACGGTGAGACCGGATCGCAAGGATTGGTCCCTAAGATTAGATGATGCACTTTAGGCTCACCGTACTGCCTACAAGACACCCATTGGAATGTCCCCTTATAGACTTGTCTATGGGAAAGCTTGCCACTTGCCTGTGGAGATAGAACACAAAGCCTATTGGGCAATTCGGGCTTTAAATTTTGACATTGACAAGGCTAGCTCGCTTCGCAAACTTCAATTAAATGAGCTTGATGAGATCCGGAACGATGCATATGAGAATTCGAGAATTTACAAGAGCAAGATGAAGGCCTTTCATGACAAGCACATCTTAAGGAAATCTTTCCATGAAGGACAGAAAGTGCTCTTGTATAATGCCCGACTTCATCTTTTTTCGGGAAAATTACGATCTCGATGGACCGGCCCATATATTGTCAAAGAAGTTTTTCCTCATGGGGCTGTTGAGATTGAGAATGCAGCGAATGGTGACTGTTTCAAAGTTAATGGACAACGCCTTAAACCATTTGTTGAGAAATTTGATTCAGAGGACATGTCCATCTCCCTGAATGATCCTGTCTATCAGGATGATTGATCTCCTAGTCTGATGGAGGTATAGCATAGGTAGGTTTAGTTTTGTTTTACTGTTTTAATAGGTTTTAGTTGTTGGGTTGAAGAATTCCATGATTGCTCTCTCAGGTACTATTGATTCTCACTCTCTCATTGTTTACCATTGCTCTCATGTTCACGCTAATTGACTATCTTTTTACATTGAGGACAATGCAAGATTTGGTTGGGGGGTGAGATGAGATTCCTCATCTAGCATGTTGCAACATTTCGAGCCTCATATGCGCAAATTTTTTCGAATTTTTCAAAAATTTCAAAACTCTTTTAGAAAATCTTGTTTCTATACATTTGAGATGCTGTAAGAAGAGGAGATACGAAGTGTGTGATGTTGTAGTTTTGAATTTCTCCCAACATAATGGTTTTATATGATAGTTCCCCTATTGTTGTGATTGATAGAAAAAATTGAACACCTTTGCACCAAGTTCACATTACACGATTTTCATGAGTGACAGGGTTATGTGATTTGTGGATTAGCTAGACTTTGATTTAAAGGTGTTGAGCAGCCAAGCCGGGGTATTTTGTCCATCCTTGTCCATGGGAAAATAACAGAAGATATGGATTTCTAAAAATCCTATCTAATTTAAAAGAAAAAGGAAAGAAAGGATGAAATCGGGAAGGAAAGAAAAATGGTGGAAAATTCCGAAAAGGGCTACCTATTACCAACCGGGGGATGGTCGAACCGTAACCAAAGCCGGAAATGGGACGTAGTGTGAAAGCCGTCGGAAGGACGGTAAGGCAAATTCCTGTCATAGGCTTGCTGTTGCTCTGTGCACCTTAAAATCCATGGTTTACTTAATCTATGAAGAAGATGATCCCAGGAACTCATGAGATGAACTTTCACTATGCACACTAGGTTGAAGTTGTTCGAGTTCTTCTATTTATCAATCAATCAGCGGGAATTTCATGTAGGCACTTCTTATGTTTTGAGAGTCCAAGGTTCAGCTTCTATCACCTAATTTTTCCAAATTTTACACTTGTACATCTTGGAATGGATAGAATCATGGGTTCTGAAGGAGAGTTGGGTTTGGAGGTTTGAAATTGTTTCACGCATGTTTTGCTCGGGACTAGCAAAAAGATGGTTGGGGGGTGTGTTGAACCTCCAATTTATACATTGCATTGCCCATTACATGACAAGGTTTGCATGATTTTCATGGTTTAAAGGCCCACCTAACACATGTTTTGTGATTATAGGGATGAGAGCGGACTTCATTCAATTACGAGCCAAAAGAATGCATTTGGAGTTATTGCATGAAGAACGAAAGATGGACCAAAGAAAGAAGAAGAAAGAGGGAGAAAAGAGAATGAAGAAAAGAAGAAAAAGAAGAAAAACAAGGCAGACCGGTCGTCCGACCGGTCAGCCACATCAAAGGGGCAAAAAGGAAGACTGGCCGACCGGTCACGACCGGTCAGCCATGAAGGCCGATCACATAGAAGAACAGGCCGACCGGTCTTGACAGGTCGGCCATGCACACTGGAATATGGAAAACTTGGTCCGACCGGTCATGACCAGTCGGACACACACGCTGGATCAATGGACAGGTCTGTCCGACCGGTCATGACCGGTCCGCAGCAATCTCTGGATTGTTTGAAAAGCTAGTCCGACTTGTCACGACCGGTCGGCTCTGCGTAACAAGAGTCCTTTCTAAATCTGGACTCCGAAAATTGCTGCGCACTACGTAATCTTTCGCAGAATCCGACGCAAGGGAGGTTTATTGCTATAAAAGGACACCTAGGGGCTCTCCCTAGGGCATCAGAGAAGCTAAGGAACGAGGTTCTAAGGAGGGAAAGCGATCGTGGAGCGTCTGCAACTCTCTTATTCGGGTTTTTCTGTTTTTATGCTTTTATTTTGAGATTTTAGTTACAGCATGACAATGCTCGGCTAGAACCTCTCAGCTAAGGCTGAGAGGTGAAGCTTGTAGCTAATTTTATGTTGGATTCAGTTTGATTCAAGTATTTTTCAATTCAAGTTTGGATTTTTTTTATGTTTCAGTTCCAAAAGTGGTAGTTTGAGATGTTTTATGAGAGTTCATGTACCCAGGACATGAATTCCTTGCAATTCTCTGAGATTGTCACAGGTTGCTTGTTTAGATTCGATTTATAGTAATCCTTGAGCAGGCCATAGTCCATAGGCATGGCTGTTACTCCGCAGGCTATGGATTTGAATTCTACATTGATTGAATGGACTTGAACTTGGAAGTTCAACTTGATTTGGATTGAATGTGTGTGAATGCTTTATTTTCCAACTAGATGAGAGATAGGACTTCAAATCTAGTTGTGTTCTCTACTTGGATTGACTGAATTGACATAGGATTGCTACAAGTGGATCCTTGAAAGCCTTAGTACTTTATATCTCTGATTTTTCATTAAGTTGCTGTTTAATTAATTACCCAATTGAATCTAAATTTCTTCCATAAAATGAGTTGCTGGAGTAGTTTGGAAGGTTGTTTCTATTTCCCTGTGGATCGACCTCGGTCTTACCGAGTTTTATTACTACATCGCAGCCTTACACTTGAGGCGAGCGAACATATATGATTCCCTCAATTCAAGTTAGGACTTGAGCACACTCAATTGCATAGGTCAATCCTAGTTCCAATAGGTTAAAATCACAATCATAATCATCATTAAACTCTGTCACAAAGCATAACTAGATCATGATTTGAACTTCATTCAAATCACATATACCATCAACACATAATTCAGAAACTAGAACAAAAAAGTAGAACTTTGGTTGAAGTTCCCACATGCAATTCCAAGTCTAGAGCATATTGAATCCGATTCCTCGGAGCGTACAGGTCTAGAACTATGCGAAATAGTTAAGAACTGAAGTAATTCTCCCAAACATCCATGAGTCATCATAAGACTAAGAAAAATTACTTAGAACTTTATTCAAACTTCTATAAACCATTGTTCTTCAATAAATCCAACTGGAAACCAACATAAAACGAATTAAAGCATCTCAGATTCACTACAAGCTTCAGCTCTTAGCCCTAGCTAAGAGGTTTAGCCGTTCATAATCCAAGGAAACATGAAAACAACTAAAAACATAAACTAGAAAACACAAACTAGAGGGAGTTGTGGAACTCTGAATCCGACTTCCGCCGCTTCCCACCTTCATAGCTCTCTTCTAGGATGCCCTAGAAACGATCCCTAGGTCCCCTTTTATAGTGTAGAGGCTCTACCGCCTCAGAATCTTCCAAATTTGCGTAGTACTTACGCACTTGCGCTCAAAAGTTAGAGCTTCAAGGAGAAGCTGCTAAAATTTTACAATTTGCACTGACTACCTGTTGGTGGACCGGTCTAGACCGGTCGGACTAGGCTGGCTGACCGGTCACGACCGGTCTAGCCTGTCTTGTGAACAGTCCAGTGAGTAGAATGATAGGGGAAGGCCTTGGCCAACCGGTCTTGACCAGTCGGCCACTATGTATTTAGAGTCCAGAGAGCAAACAGATGGTGGCCGACCGATCTAGACCGGTCATGGCCCTCCTGGCCGACCGATCATGACCGGTCTAGCCTTGGATCCCTACGTTTTTCTTCTTTCTTTTCTCCTCTCCTCTTCTCTCTTTGCATTCTTCTTTCTTTGGCCCCTTGAGTCTTCATCCAAGGCTCCTAATTAGAGCTTTTTAGTCATCAATTTGGCGGAGTCCCTTTCATTCCTACAATCATAAAACCACGCATTAGAATAGTCTTTAAGCTTGAAAACCATGCATAGTTAGTGATGAAATGGAGTTAGAATATACACATTTAAGCGCTTAATAGAGGTTCGCGCAGCTATAGAGGCGCTCTCACTGGATGGTGCGCCAGGCCCGGATGACTTCTCAAGCGCTTTCTTTAAAGTCTCCCGGGACTTATCAGAATGGATATACTCAACGCAGCTCATTTCTTCTTCAGAGGAGGAAAGATCCCTAGAGCTTTCATGGCAACGCTAATCTGTCTTATTCCTAAGATCTCAGCCCCAGTTACATTCTCGTACTTTCGCCCCATTAGTTTATGTAATTGTGTATACAAAATTCTCTCGAAGGTGGCTGCAAACAGGCTAGCCAATCTTCTTCCGAAGCTGGTTTCAGAGGAGCAAGAAGCATTTATTCCTGGGCGGTCCATGGCGGAAAATATTATGCTAGCCCAAGAGGTTTTTCGAGATATTGGTAGAAAAGTTAGAGGGAACAATGTTGTGCTCAAGCTAGACTTGGAGAAAGCATACGACAGAGTTGATTGGTGCTTCTAGTAAGTTGTCCTCAGGAAACTTGGTTTCTCCCATGGCTAGATTAATGCTGTGGAACAGTGCTAGATCAATAGCTGGTTCTCTATTCTCATGAATGGGGAGACTTGTGGCTTTTTCAACTCCTCCAGGGGATTATGTCAAGGAGACCCAATATCCCCATACCTGTTTGTCTTAGCCGTGGAAGCCTTCAGTAGAGGATTTAAAAGTCTATTTGACAGTGGTGTTTGTCAACCTTTCAAGGTGCAGAGAAATTGCCTAATTGTCTCCCATCTGCTTTACACAAACGAATAAAATGTCATTTTTCAATGGCAGCAGCAGAAATCTGGGGCGCATTAATGACTTCATGGCTTCTTTTCAGGCAGTTTCTGTTGAGCCTCCAATTTGTACATTTACTGACCCATTACATCACATTATATGCATGGTTTTCATGTTTAAAAACTAATATAATACATGTTTTTGTGATTGTAGGAATGAAAGGGAGATTTCACCAATTCATGGTTAAAAGAGCCACTACGTATGCATTGAAGATCAATAGAACAAGTGTCAAAAGGTGGAAGAAAGAAGTAAGAAAGAAAGAAAAGAGAAAAAGAAGAAAATTTGAAATTTTTGTCTTAGAGCTATCTGTAGACCGATCGCCAGACAGGTCTACAATGAAATTTTGGACTGTTTTTTTCCTTCCTAGACCGGTCGCCAGACAGGTCTAAGGTACTCCAGAAACTCCGATTTTCAATACCAAGTTTCCAAATTGCGAAAGGAGTCTGCGTTTTCTCGAACTTTCCAAGTTCACGGGGGATTTCTCTTATAAAAGGCCACTTCCACTCTCTTCCTAAGGCATCTAGCAACGTGGGGAGCAAAGAGATCAAGACCTAGAGCCTCCTACAACTAGTTTTCTTATTCTTCTAGTTCTAGTTTCTAGTTTTTAATGTTTTCTTCTAGTTAACCTCTTAGCTAGAGCTAAGAGGTGAAGTTTGTAGTTTGTTTCAATGCTTTAATTTATTCCTTCAAGTACCCTTTACTTTAATTATGGGTTTTCAAGTTCTATTTTGAATAAAGTTTGGCTTTTTAGAAGTTTTGTGAGAGTTTCTGTGCTCCGGACATGAGTTCCTTACAATTCTCTGAGATTATGTTCGCTTCCCCAAGTGTAGGGTTGCGATGTAGTAATAAACTCAGTAAGACCGAGGTCGATCCACAGGGACTTATTTAGGAATTCACAAACACATCCAATAGTTTCTATTGAGAAGCTAACAACCAGATTTGTAGTAGATTGATGTAAGTAGCAATGTTGAACTAAACTTAAGTAATCAATTAATAAAAAGGCACTAGGGGTTCAAGGATCTACTTATAGTAATCCTTGATGCTCAATTCGCTGTGGTTTCTCACTTTCTCAACTAGAATCGAAATTAAGATCTATCTAGTCGGATGATAGAGCTATTAAAACCAATAATCTGCCTTATGTAAAACCAATGTACATGATTCACCCAATGCAAGCTAGGACGAGAATACTCAATTGCATAGGTCAGTCCCAATTCCAATAAACTAAGTTCTTAATCATAACCATCACTAAGGCCTGTCACAAGACAAAGCTAGATTATGATTTGAACTTGATTCAAATCACATACACAGTCTCATACATACCACAAAAATCCAGAAAAGTAGAACTTTGGTAAGAAGTTCCCACATGAAGATCATAGTACTAGAGCGTACTACAATTCCTCGGATCATACAGGTCTAAACTAGCACACAGCAATTAAGAACTCAAGCAATTCTCCCAAACATCCATGAGTCATCATAAGACTAAGAAAAACTACTTGGAACTTGTATTAACTTCAAACCATTGTTCATAAACATGAAAACCAATCTTAAAACCAACTTAAACGAATTGAAAACATCTTAGATTCACTACAAGCTTCAACTCTTAGCCCTAGCTAAGAGGTTTAGCCGTTCATGATCCAAGGAAACATGAAACAACTAAGAAAAGCATAAAAACAAGAAACAAACTAGAATGAGTTGTGGAACTCCGAAATCCACTTCCGCCGCCTCCCACTTTGCTCAAACCCTTCTCAGATACCCTAGGAACGATCCCTAGGTGTCCTTTTATAGTAGGAAGGCTCCGCAGCATCAGAATCTTTCAGAAATTGCGTAAGAGTACGCAGTGAGCATAGAATTTCGGGACTTGTAGAACACGTCTCATTACGCAGACGACCGGTCGCACGACCGGTCTAAAAAACGGAAAAAGTGTCCAGACAATTCTGGGATTTTTCACCCCAAAAAATTAATTTAAGGACCCGTCGCACGACCGGTCTTAAACAGTCCAGAGAGCTGTGATCGCAGGGCCCCTCTGTTGAATGTGCTGACCGGTCGGACGACAGGTCTTGGGCCTTGGACGACCGGTCTTGGGTGTTCTCTTCTGCTTTCTTTCTTCTTTTCTCTGACTTCTTTTTTTCATCTTTCGACGCTTGGTCTTTTGATCTTCTTTGCTTTTAAATAGTGTCTTTAAGTCTCTCTTTGATGATTCCTCTCTCTCATCCCTACAATCACAAATCCATCCATTAGATCAGTCTGTAAGTCATGAAAACCTTGCATAATGAGTGATGAATTGGGGTTAGAATATGCACAATTAAAAGCTCAACAGATTACCATGATTGGGTTGTTTGAATTCGAATTGTAGCAACCCTTGAGCATGTCATAGTCTCTTGGCATGGCTGTTACTCCGAAGGCTATAAGTTTAAGTTCTATATGCTTCATTAGAACTAGAAATCTGATTTCCAGATTAAGTGGGACTATTTGTGCTTGAATGTTATATCCTCCAATTAAATGAGAGATAGGACTTTGATTCTAATTATGTTGTGCTTGGATGAATGGATTGGCATTGGACTACTACAACTAGTTCTTCTTATTTTAAGATTTTTCTATTTTATGTGAAAAACTATTTTTCTAAACTTCTTAAATTCTAGTTATTAGAGTAGTTGGAATTGTTTACCTCTTTCCCTGTGGATCGACCTCGGTCTTACCGAGATTATTACTACATCATAACCTTGCACTTGAGGCGAGTGAACAAGTTTTTGGTGCTGTTGCCGGGGAAACGGTTAAACGGTTCTAATTGTTCTAGTAGTTATAGAGTAGTTTTAGTTAGCTAGGATTTTCAGTTTTTATAGAAGTAGATTTTCTGATTTTTTTTTCTAGATTACTAACAATTTTTTTGTTTGATTTTGTAGGACATTGTTGCTGACATAGATCTCACTCTTTTGGATAACATCTCCCCATCTCCCTTCTTTTTGTTCTTTTTTTCTAGATTAGGGTAGTTTAAAATTCCTTAAAATTTCATCATGTATGATTGGACGAATGGTGCGTATGAGTACCTTTTGGAGGATGAGACGTTGGATTGGGGGACCCAAACTCATTGTGATTGGGCTCCCTCCAAGCATGAGTACTTTTTTTAGATTCAAAGAACATCCACTACCCCCCCCCCCCCCCCACATAAGATGATGCGTGATTACATTAATGAAAGCAATACACATATTAAGACACAACGTAAGACGATGGGGGAATACAGGAACGAAGCAAAATTGAATAATGATTATCCGGGGAAAACATTACGTGATTACCGGATTGAAAATAACATGAGTGTTCCACCGATTATGGTAGGAGGTGTGCAACAACAAAAGGAACGGGTGAATAGTAGCCAACCGGTTAAGACAATGCGTGATCACTTGTATCGATATGCCTATCAACCATCATATAACTTTTCATCCTACAATGTGTACAGTCCTAATTGGGGAAACCTCCATTCTCCTTGTTCAAGGGAAGAACTAACCATGATTATTAACAATCACCCCTAAAACGTCCTCCTCTTGTGATGACATGTATACACAAATACTTGAGGAAATATGTAAAGAGTATGTAGATGAACAATCAAATCAAGCTTACTCGCCATCTTGTGAAGACGTTGAGCCCAAAATTAAGGGTATTGAATCAATCCCCTCTAATGAGGAGGATGGGGCTACCCAAGTCCCACCTTCTTCGGATTTAATGAATAGACTTTTAGAGGAGATTGATCTCGATGATTCCAATGTCATCAACAATTATGGTGAGTCACAATCTCTTTTGGATGCTTTGAACTTAATGATGAAGAGATTTCAATGATAGTTGACGAACCTAAGGAATCCATTAAATCTGAAAGCGATATTGGGGTTACTTACAATGAGGGTTCAATGGATGCTTATGAACCTATGATTTCTTTTTCCCAACGGCATAATGATTATGAGTCTCTAGAGGATATGCATGCTAAAGAGATGGCCGAGGTTGATATTTGTGAGTCACTCCACCAACTTGACATGCTTAATTTTAATGTGGAGAATGAGACTCCCATGAGTAAAAATTTAGATTCTTTGGACGAATGCTTGGCTCACTTTGAAAATTCAAACCACCCCATTATTCAAGAGATTGTTAAAGACTTGCATACTTCCGACTTGATGCCTCATACTAGTTATGAAGAACCTAGTTTAAAAGAATTCCACTCCATGGAGGGCGAGTCCCTCACCATCGAAACTAAATTTTTGCACTCACTCAAGCAAGATCATGATCCTTCATCCGACTATCTCAATTTCCTAGAGGAATGCTTGGCCCACTCTTATGATCTTGATGATGAGATGATTAAGAAGTTCGACATTTTGTTAGATGCTACAATCCGAAGATTGCACACCCAAGTGCAGGAAACATAGTAGTAAAATACTCGGTAAGACCGAGGTCGATCCACAGGGATTGGGGTTAAGAACACTTAGAGGAATTAGTTTAGGTGTGAGAGATGAAGTCTGAATTATCCACGAGAGTGGAGCACGTTGTGTGTGGTGAAAAGCTAAAATAAAAAAGGGGCTAAAGCATCAGGGATCCACCTTTGATTTATCCATAAGGTTTGATTCATTGGTCCAACTATAACTCAACTAGAATCCAATAAAGATTCATTCCAATCGGAAGATGAAACAGTTAAACCATTTGCATATCTCATAAAAGATGGTGATCTGAACCGATCGATTTGACCATGAAGCATTCGTTAGTTGATCGTAGGGAATTCCAAGCATCCACTGTGCCCGGAGTCGACAATGGATCAAGGAATTATACAGACCAACTACCTTGCCAAAAAGTCAATCGATAAGATCACAAATCATCCGATCAAATGCATACTTACAAGATAAGAGGCTTTGATTGACCGATCCAACCGTTAAGATCTTGTCTATCGATCGCAGGGAATCCAAAGCATCCAATGTGCCCGGAGTCTACAATGGATCAAGGAATTTTACAGATCGATGACTTTACCTGCACTAGCTCAATGACCGTAGGGAATCCAAAGCATCCAACATGCCTGGAGTCAACGATAGATCAAGGGACTTTATCGATCATTAACTAGCTAATTGGTGTGCAAGGGATCCCAAGCATTTAACGTGCCCGGAGTCGACGATGGATCAAGGGGCTTACACAACAATAACGTCCATCGAGGTGGATAACTGAACCAATCAACCAAAGAGAACTCCAACATTCACACACCATTGTTGAACCAAAAGAACCAAAGCTTGCAAATTTCTTTAAAGGCTTCACCCCTAGCCTTAGGTAGGAGTTTAGACAACCATGCTACAATGGAAGACTAAAACTTCTACAAAGGAAAAAACTACACTACACTACAAAAGAAAGAAAGAAAAGTAAAGAAGAGAAGAGTTGTGGGATGATTCAAATGAGAAGGGATGGCCTCATTTTATAGCTTTTTGGGAGGCTTCAAGCCTAGGTGGCACTCCAAGCCTAAAGCAATTTTTTAGTTAGGTTTGGGAATGGAGTTAGGCTTGGAGTGCCCAAAGTAAACTTTTCTTTTAGATTTGGGCTTGGAGTTAGGCTTAGAATGACATGTGGCAAAAAAAGTATACCAAGCCTAGGTGTCACTCCAAGCCTAAACCAAATTTTTAGTTAAGTTTAGGAATAGAGTAAGGTTTGGATGATAAGGTGGCATACAAGCCTTACACATGTGTTGGGAAGAGAGAGAGAGAGAGAGAGAGAGAGAGAGAGAGAGAGAGAGAGAGAGAGAGGGAGAGCTCCTCTCTTGCTTCCACGTGAGATGGGAGGCTTCTCCATTGGATTGGACGATGGACAGCAGATGGGCTGCTGTTGGAGGTGGAATCTGGATGGATGATTGATGATGCATCTGTGTGGACGTTGCTGCTGTTCAAAAGGTGGGTCTCTTGCTGTTTGCAGATGGATGGTTGGACTTCTGCTGCATGGACGTCCTCTGCTAGACGTTGATGAACGGCTCCCATCTGCTGCACATGCTGATGAACAGTGAAGATGGGAGGTTGCCCGTGTGGTAGCTTCAGAGGATGGACTCTGGAGATCGAGCTTGCTGATCATGGATGGTCAGGAGGACTGGACTATTGGTCGTCTGAAGATGAAGGTGGATCTGCCTTCCTTGTGCAACACGTGTTGCAGCTTCTACTAGATGGACGGCTGAGGTTGGCTGCACGTGTGATGCATGTGGACAGCTGAGAACTTGTTCGCTCGCCTCAAGTGTAAGGCTGCGATGTAGTAATAAATCTCGGTAAGACCGAGGTCGATCCACAGGGAAAGAGGTAAACAATTCCAAGTACTCTAATAACTCGAATCTAAGAAGTTTAAGAAAGTAGTTTTTCACATGAAATAGGAAAACCTGACAATAAGAAGAACTAGAGCATCAAGGATCCACTTGTAGTAGTCCAATGCCAATCCATTCATCCAAGTACAACACAATTAGAATCAAAGTCCTATCTCTCATCTAATTGGAAGATATAACATTCAAGCACAAATTAAATTTGGAAATCAGATTTCTAGTTCTAATGGAGCACATAGAACTTGAACTTGTAGCCTTCGGAGTAACAGCCATGCCTATGGACTATGGCATGCTCAAGGGTTACTACAATTCTAATTCAAACAACCCAATCATGGTAATCTTAGAGAATTGCAAGGAACTCATGTCCGGAGCACACAAACTCTCACAAAACTTCTAAAAAAACAAACTTTATTCAAACTAGAACTTCAAAATCCAAAATTAAGAAAAGGGTACTTGAAATAAAAGAATTAAAGCATTGGAACCAACTACAAATTTCACCTCTAGCTCTAGCTAAGAGGTTAGCTAAGGAAAAACATATTAAAACTAGAACTAGAACTAAGAAAAGGAAGAAAAACTAGCTGGAGGAGGCTAGGTAGCCTCCTGGGACTTGAACTCCTTGCTCCCCACGTCCTTCTTTGATTTGGAATAGAAGAGAGCACCTCCTTTTATAGTGCAGCAATAGTACAGCAACATAGCAGAATTTGTTTCGCCTGGTACGGCTTAACCAATGGTCGGATTGCCTTCAAATTTGGTTTGTAGCTTCCTTGTAATGTGATCTTCCTCATAGATGATTTAGATTTCCAAGATTATCCTCTGAATGGGCCCACCAATCACATCACCGACCGCCTCTCAAAATCGCGCACTTTGGGTACCTTCAGAACCAGTCATCTTGCTTTCAACGCCCTGGAGTGTACAGAGGTCGGATTGATCTCAAATTTTAAAAATTGGTAGAAAACTTCATCCTCTACAGGATAGATGGATTAGATTGTCCAAAACAATCCCAAAATGTGGTCCGAAAATTAGAACACTTAGGGCTTTTATAAACTCTGCGCAGTTGGATCCTTTTGGATGGTCCATCTTTCTTCAACCGGTACGATCAAACCACACACCCTTTTGATCTGAAAATTTTGTGGTTATTCATATATGGATGTGTTCTAAAAGATGGTCAAAGTAGATTCTTCATATCATCAATGATGAGTCCTCTGGACCGGCCCAAAGTTGAACAGCGAAATCTGGAACTTTCTGGACAGTTCGTATTGTTTTGGCCACCACGGTCAATCCGTAGCTCCGATCGACACGAAACCACTTGGGTTAGTTCGGCGTCGAGCTCCTCTTCGACATGGATGTGTTGGATTTCCAAATATCATCAAGATGGCTTCAGAAAAATGGTCCTAAAAACCAGGTGCGGGAATACATTGCTGTTTTAGAATCTGGAATCTGAAACTTGCATGGCCGACCGGTCGGACAGGGCTGGCCGACCGGTCATGACCGGTCAGGCCCTCTTAGGCATTACTCCAGCAAGCATGGCTGACCGGTCAAGACCGGTCGGGCTTCCTTGGCCGACCGGTCAAGACCGGTCGGTCTCTTTTTCTTCTTGTTTTCTTCCTTCTTTGCTTCTTTCTTTGCTTCCTTCTTCCTTCAGCCCTCCTTGGGTCTTCATCCAAGGTTCTAAATCAGCTCTTTTGGTCATCAATTGGGTAAAGTAACTCTCATTCCTACAACCACAAAACATGTATTTGATTAGTCTTTAAATTATGAAAACCATGCATAACATGTCATGTAGTGGGCAATGCAATGTATAAATTGGAGGTTCAACACACCCCCCAACCAGCTTTTTGCTAGTCCCGAGCAAAACATGCGTGAATAAGTTCAAACCTCCAAACCCAACTCTCTTTCAGAAACCATGTTTCTATCCATTCCAAGATATACAAGTATAAAATTTGGAGAAATTAGGTGATAGAAGCTGAAATCTTGGACTCTCAAAACATAATAAGTGTCTACATGAAATTCTCGCTGATTGATTGATAAATAGAAGAACTCGAACAAATTCAACCTAGTGTGCATAGTGAAAGTTCTTCTCATGAGTTTCTGGGATCATCTTCTTCATAGATTAAGTAAACCAAGGATTTTAAAGTGCACAGAGCAACAACAAGCCTATGACAGGAATTTGCCTTACCGTCCTTCCGACGGCTTTCACACTACGTCCCATTTCCGGCTTTGGTTACGGTTCGACCATCCCCCGGTTGGTAATAGGTAGCCCTTTTCGAAATTTTCCACCATTTTTCCTTCATTCCCGATTTCATCCTTTCTTTCCTTTTTCTTTTAAAATTAGATAGGATTTTTAAAAATCCATATCTTTCATTATTTTCCCATGGACAAGGATGGACAAAATACCCGGCTTGGTTTCTCAACACCTTTATATCAAAGTCTAGCTAATCCACAAATCACATAAACCTTTCAACTCATGAAAATCGTGTAATGTGAACTTGGTGTGAAGGTGTTCAAATTTTCTATCAATCACAACAATAGGGGAACTAACATATAAAACCATTATGTTGGGAGAAATTCAAGACTTACAACATCACACACTTTGTATCTCCTCTTCTTATACTCATATCATCTTGAATGCATGGAAATAAGGTTTTCTAAAAGAGTTTTGAAATTTTAGAAAATTCAAAAAAATTTGCGCATGTGAGGCTCGAAATGTTGCAACATGCTAGATGAGGAATCTCATCTCACCCCCCAACCAAATCTTGCATTGTCCTCAATGTAAAAAGATATGCAATTAGCATGAACATGAGAGCAATGGTAAAATATGAGAGAGTGAGAACAATAGTACCTGAGATAGCAAGTTGATCAATTCTAGCATCTTCCATTGTCTCGATGAGACTTATTTAATCCTAATTTCAAAAAAAAAATAAATCCTAACCTACCTACCTACCTACCTTTGATTAGTCTGATCGACTACATGATCAAATTTGAGCAGAATCTTCATGAATTTCAATAAATTTCTCATGAGGACCATCCAAAGTCCTGCTCGACAGTAGACATGGGTGCTTGTCTCCATTGAAGTCCAATATTTATGTGCACCACATGCATGATAGGAGGAGATAAGAGCAGCAAAAAGATATCTCCTCAAATTCTGATTTGGGTTATGATTGATTAAAAATGGGTCATCCCAATCAGAATTTCCAATGGGCTGAAGGACCCATGATGGTGGAGAAACACTCATCAAGTTTTCATTGGTTAAAGTTGTCTCCTCCACAATTTCAGAATTGTACGGTGCTTCCACAAACAATGGTAAAGAGTGTAAATCAGTGGAAAGGTGTTCTTCAGGCACCGGCACCGTGTCTAATAAAATGTCCAACTCCTTAATCATCTCATCATCAAGATCATAAGATTGGGCCAAGCATTCCTCTAGGAAATCGAGATAGTCGGATGAAGGATCATGATCTTGCTTGAGTGAGTGCAAAAATTCAGTTTCGATGGTGAGGGACTCTCCCTCCATGGAGTGGAATTCTTCCAAACTAGGTTCTCCATAACTAGTATGAGGCACTGAGTCGGAAGTATGCAAGGCTTTAACAATCTCTTGAATAATGGGGTCGTTTGAATTTTCAAAGTGAGCCAAGCATTCGTCCAAAGAATCTGAATTTTCACTCATGGGAGTCTCATTCTCCACATTAAAATTAAACATGGCAAGTTGGTGGAGTGACTCAAAAATATCAACTTCGGCCGTCTCTCTAGCATGCATATCCTCTAGAGACTCATAATCATTATGCCCTTGGGAAAAAGAAACTATAGGTTCATAACCATTCACCAAACCCTCATTGTAGGCAACCCCACTACCACTTTCAAATTTTATGGATTCCTCGGGTTCGTCAACTGTCATTGAAATCTCTTCATCATTAAGTTCAAAGCATCCAAAAGAGATAGTGGACTCACCATAATTGATGATGACATTGGGATCATCGAAATCAATCTCCTTTAAAAGTCTATCCATTAAATCCGAAGAAGGTGGGACTTGGATAGCCTCATCATCCTCATTGTTGGGGATTGATTCGGTGTTCCCAATGTTGGGTTTAATGTTTTGAGATGGCGAGAGGTTTTGTATGTATTGCTCAGTTGTTTCCATAAACTCTTGCAGCACATCCTCAAGAGTTCGTGTCGGTTGCGGCTCATGAGAAAGAAACTCTTGAGGATAGTTGTTGGCATCCATGGTTGGTTCCTCCCTTGAACAAGGAGAATGGTGGTTTTCCCAATTAAGACCGTACGCATTGTAGGATGAAAAGTTATATGATGGTTGATAAGCATATCCATACAAGTAATCACGCATTGTCTTAACCGGTTGGCTACTATTCACCTGTTCCTTTTGTTGTTGCACACCTCTTACCATAACCGGTGGAACGCTCATGTTATTTTCAATCCGGTAATCACGTAATGTTTTTCCCGGATGATTATCCAATTTTGCTTCGTTCCGGTATTCCCCCATCGTCTTATATCGTGTCTCAATATGTGTATTGTTTTCATTAATGTAATCACGCATCGTCTTACGTGGGGCGGCAGTGGAGGTTGATTGAACCTTAGAAAAATACTTATGCTTATAATGGTTCCAATCATAAAGACTTTCAATTTCATGGTCTGACATCTCATCTTCCAAAAGATGCTTATATGCACCATTCGTCCAATCATACATGATGAAATTTTAAGAAATTGAAAACTACCTTCATATTAAAAAAAAGAACAAAAAGAAGGGATATGGGGAGATGTTACCCAATAGAGTGAGACCTATGTCAGCAACAATGTCCTACAAAATCAAAAAAAAAAATTTGTTAGTAATCTAAAAAAAAAATCAGAAAATCTACTTCTATAAAAACTGAAAATCCTACCTAACTAAGATTACTCTATAGCTACTAGAACAATTAAAACCGTTTAACTTTTTCCCCGGCAACGGCGCCAAAAACTTGTTCGCTCGCCTCAAGTGTAAGGCTGCGATGTAGTAATAAATCTCGGTAAGACCGAGGTCGATCCACAGGGAAAGAGGTAAACAATTCCAAGTACTCTAATAACTCGAATCTAAGAAGTTTAAGAAAGTAGTTTTTCACATGAAATAGGAAAACCTGACAATAAGAGAACTAGAGCATCAAGGATCCACTTGTAGTAGTCCAATGCCAATCCATTCATCCAAGTACAACACAATTAGAATCAAAGTCCTATCTCTCATCTAATTGGAAGATATAACATTCAAGCACAAATTAAATTTGGAAATCAGATTTCTAGTTCTAATGGAGCACATAGAACTTGAACTTGTAGCCTTCGGAGTAACAGCCATGCCTATGGACTATGGCATGCTCAAGGGTTACTACAATTCTAATTCAAACAACCCAATCATGGTAATCTTAGAGAATTGCAAGGAACTCATGTCCGGAGCACACAAACTCTCACAAAACTTCTAAAAAAACCAAACTTTATTCAAACTAAAACTTCAAAATCCAAAATTAAGAAAAGGGTACTTGAAATAAAAGAATTAAAGCATTGGAACCAACTACAAATTTCACCTCTAGCTCTAGCTAAGAGGTTAGCTAAGGAAAAATATATTAAAACTAGAACTAGAACTAAGAAAAGGAAGAAAAACTAGCTGGAGGAGGCTAGGTAGCCTCCTGGGACTTGAACTCCTTGCTCCCCACGTCCTTCTTTGATTTGGAATAGAAGAGAGCACCTCCTTTTATAGTGCAGCAATAGTACAGCAACATAGCAGAATTTGTTTCGCCTGGTACGGCTTAACCAATGGTCGGATTGCCTTCAAATTTGGTTTGTAGCTTCCTTGTAATGTGATCTTCCTCATAAATGATTTAGATTTCCAAGATTATCCTCTGAATGGGCCCACCAATCACATCACCGACCGCCTCTCAAAATCGCGCACTTTGGGTACCTTCAGAACCAGTCATCTTGCTTTCAACGCCCTGGAGTGTACAGAGGTCGGATTGATCTCAAATTTTAAACATTGGTAGAAAACTTCATCCTCTACATGATAGATGGATTAGATTGTCCAAAACAATCCCAAAATATGGTCTGAAAATTAGAACACTTAGGGCTTTTATAAACTCTGCGCAGTTGGATCTTTCTGGATGGTCCATCTTTCTTCAACCGGTACGATCAAACCACACACCCTTTTGATCTGAAACTTTTGTGGTTATTCATATATGGATGTGTTCTAAAAGATGGTCAAAGTAGATTCTTCATATCATCAATGATGAGTCCTCTGGACCGGCCCAGAGTTGAACAGCGAAATCTGGAACTTTCTGGACAGTTCGTATTGTTTTGGCCACCACGGTCAATCCGTAGCTCCGATCGACACGAAACTACTTGGGTTAGTTCGGTGTCGAGCTCCTCTTCGACATGGATGTATTGGATTTCCAAATATCATCAAGATGGCTTCAGAAAACTGGTCCGAAAAATCAGGTGCGGGAATACATTGCTGTTTTAGAATCTGGAATCTGAAACTTGCATGGCCGACCGGTCGGACAGGGCTGGCCGACCTGTCAAGACCGGTCAGGCCCTCTTAGGCATTACTCCAGCAAGCATGGCCGACCGGTCAAGACCGGTCGGGCTTCCTTGGCCGACCGGTCAAGACCAGTCGGTCTCTTTTTCTTCTTGTTTTCTTCCTTCTTTGCTTCTTTCTTTGCTTCCTTCTTCCTTCAGCCCTCCTTGGGTCTTCATCCAAGGTTCTAAATCAGCTCTTTTAGTCATCAATTGGGTAAAGTAACTCTCATTCCTACAACCACAAAACATGTATTTGATTAGTCTTTAAATTATGAAAACCATGCATAACATGTCATGTAGTGGGCAACGCAATGTATAAATTGGAGGTTCAACAGATGTTATAGGCAAAATGGTGGAGATAAGATTTCACGTGGAAATGCTCATTTGGCCCTCGAGATCATCTGATCAAGAGTCGCAGAACGGGTAAAAGAGGAGTGCGGGTTCGACTCCCGAACAGACTCTCGAGATCATAAGTTCGGGAGTCGAATATTGGATAAGTGCGGGACGACCATTCGACTCTCGAGATCATCTGATCGAGAGTCGAATATTGGATAAGTGCAGGACGTCCATTCGACTCTCGAGATCATCTGATCGAGAGTCGAATATTGGATAAGTGTGGAACGTCCATTTGACTATCGAGCTCACCTGATCAGGAGTCATGGATAGTCAAATATGGAAAACTAGATTCGCGAGCAGACCTTCTCACAAGTCGTTGAAAGACGTTACATCTAAGTGTGTACTTGGACTCGTGACCACATTTTAATATGCGAGCAGCTTTCCTGCGAAAATCTCTTAGCCTTCAGTACTAGCACCCGATTCCCGTCGAACAGTTTGTCCAATCCCTCTGCGACACCAAGCAGGGCCACATCCAGTTCGGTGGTCCCCGACTCGTCGGCGTCTCCTTCCTTTGCGGAGGCTATGACTCCAACTACGGGCGTCTCCTTCCTTTTCGGAGGCTATGACTCCAACTACGGGCGTCTCCTTCCTTTTCGGAGGTTATGATTCCAACTACGGCTTCCAGCTTATCATGATATATCAACGTTATTACCACGCTTATTGGTAGTCCGTATAGGTCGGCTTTTGGGTTTATCTTCTCTAAATGGATCCGGATTTCAAGGGATTGCCATCAAGGGGCGTGATTGTTGGAGTAAATCATCGGGTTGGATCTGACTCAAAAGATAAGATTTTATCCCACGAAATCAGCGAGATCTCAGTATCGTACGCGATATCAACGGGATTTCGACATCTTAGGTAACAAATTAGATTGTCTCCAGATTTATATAAAGGGGTGGCTCCATTAAGAGCAGGTACGCACACATCATTCAATCTTGGTCCCGTTTTGCTTGGCTTCTCTTCTTACTATGGCCTAACTTAAGCATCGAAGGGCTAACGGCTGGTCCCCAGCCACCCTTATTTGTTGTCTTGCTTCAGGTCTGGTGTTGAAAATCCCTGTTGGAGTGAAGGAGAAAAGCCGAAGGATCTCGTTACAAAATCTGACATTAACAGTTTGGCGCCGTCTGTGGGAACGACTTGATCATCGAAATCAATCGTGCTAACCACCGATCAAAATCCTTCAGCGATGCCTCCTAAAAAGGCTGTTCATCCTTCAACTTCAAGGAAGGCACCACCTCCACCTGATGAGACGGAATCCGTACCTGTCCTCCCACCTGCTCCAACGAATATCCCTCAAGGAGCCCCGAATATACCAACAACAAACCCATTGTTGGAGGCTTCTGGAAATCAAGATGATGTCCTACGTTTCCTTGGAAACACTCTCCTAACTCTAAATGCTGGGGTTCAGGCGCTGTCAAATCGGCTAGATCAACACTTCCCTGAACCGCAAAAACAACCCTCCGGAGGGTTACCACCGCAACCCATACCGGTAGCTTCCAGACATTCTATGGACGAACCACAGGTCCCGCCACTCGGCGACCATCCCCCTGTACCATCTCCACATTCCATACATTCCAGTTCGTCTCGACAACCTCAACCGCAAGGCTCCACCACCGAAACATCTAGCTATACCCTACCATGGGAAGGAGATCTCAAAAGAATCCAAGATCGTTTTGATGTTATGGAACAGCGATACCAGGCAAATCGGCCATCTGCCGTCATGGCGACAATACACCAATCTGAATCTCCCTTCACCAGCGAGGTCATGGAAGCCCCATTACCCAGAAAGTATCGAGCGCCTGTTATCGCTCCGTACACAGGAATTGGCGACCCTCTGGAACATCTGGAAACATATAGGTCCCTCATGGAGTTGGAGGGACATGGTTCAGAAATCATGTGTAGGGCCTTTCCCCTAACATTGAAGGATGCAGCTCGTACGTGGTTCCGGGGGTTAAAGCCCCGTTCCATCAGTTCCTTTTCCTAGTTATCAGAGATATTCCTTTCTCAATTCATGGGGAGTATTCGCATTAAGAAGCCAGCCTCCCATCTGATGAATTTGAAACAGCAGCATGGGGAGACAATAAAGGAGTTCACAGTACGATTCACTGCCGAAGCCGTTCAAACTGAGGGATACACCGAAGAAAAGGGTCTTACAGCCCTCATTGCCGGGATAAGGAGCGAGAAATTCAGGTTTGCCTTAGATAAAAGCCCACCAAAAACTATGGCAGAATTTCAAGCCAAAGCTCAGAAATATATCAATGCAGAAGAAGTCGCATTGACACGCCATGGAGTACAGAGCAAGAAGCGCAAGCCAGAAGGAGCCTCTTCTACGGATAAGAAATACCGTCGTGACCAGCGCGATCATTCTCCCAAGAGGCCTTACTCTGGTAAATATCATAATTACACTCCTCTCAATCAGTCTCCTGAAAAGGTTCTAATGGAGATTAAACACAAGCCATATGTGAAGTGGCCTGCAAAGATCAAATCCGATCCCGAGAAGAGGGACAAGAGCAAGTTCTGTTACTTTCACAAAGATCACGGGCATAGGACCCAGGACTGCATCTCTTTACGAGACCATATCGAAGCCCTTATTCGAAAAGGCCATCTCCAGGATTATGTTGCTCGTAAAAATCAATCACCAGAAAGGGCGAAGACCTCATCTCGCCAAAAGGAACCACCTCATCATCAAACCGACCAGGAGGACGCCGAGCCCACGGGAGAAATTCGCACTATCGTCGGGGGACCAGCTTGCGGGGGTGACTCTCAAGCTTCAAGAAAGGCATACGCTCGAAAGGCGTCCAAAGAACCCCAACAGATCTATTGGCTGGAACAAGCGCCCAACTCATCGAAGGCTAGCCATCCTCCAATTTCTTTCACCCTCGAAGATGCAGCGGGAATTCACTTCCCTCATGAAGATTCCATCGTAGTCACACTGAAGGTATCAAACTATCTGACTCATCGAATTATGGTGGATACAGGTAGCTCGGCCGATATTCTGTATTTGGAGGCTTTCGACAAGATGGCACTTGCCAGAAACCTCCTCAAGCCAGTATCGACCCCTCTTGTCGGCTTTGGAGGAGAGGTAGTAACACCTGAAGGAAGTATTGATCTCCCAGTCACTTTTGGGGAGAGTCCAGCGAAGACCACCGTCTTCGTAAACTTCCTCGTCGTGGATCGAAAATCGGCATATAACGCCATCTTGGGGCGGCCGTCTCTAACTAAGGTTGGAGCGGCCTTGCACCCTTCATATTTATGTGTTAAATTTCCGACCCCGAATGGCATCGGGGTCGTGCGAGGAAGTTAGCAGGAGGCACGGTCCTGTTACCAGATAGCCCTCCAAGATCGAAAGAAGGCTCAAGCGACACCTGTCATGGAAATAGTTCAAGGTTCATCCGACGTTCCCGCCACCGCGTTGGATCCAAGAGAAAATGCTCTGAAATCAGGAACTCCAGGGGAGGAAACAGTGGCGATCCACCTGACCGAAGACGACCCATCTAAGATCGTGTGCATCGGGTCCTCCTTGACCGCTGTCCATCGTCAAAATTTGATCCGTTTCCTCACCGAATACAAGGATGTGTTTGCTTGGTCTCATAAAGATATGCCAGGCATCGATCCTGATGTCATCGCACATCGTCTCAACATTGACCCGAAGCATAAACCCGTACATCAGCGTCGACGTGCCTTTACTGCAGAAAGACAAATGGCAATCAAAACAGAAGTTGAAAAGCTTCTCGCGGCTAATTTCATAAAGGAAGTTGACTACCCGGAGTGGGTCGCAAACGTAGTTCTCGTCCGGAAAACTAATGGCAAATGGAGGATGTGCGTCGACTATTCAGACTTAAACAAAGCATGCCCCAAAGATAGCTTTCCGACACCGCGGATCGACCAGTTGGTCGACTCAACAGCTGGACATGCTCTCCTCAGCTTTATGGATGCTTATTCTGGTTACAACCAGATTGTGATGCATCCACCAGATAGCCAGCATACTGCCTTCATCACAGATCGAGGACTATATTGCTACCAGGTAATGCCGTTCGGTCTTAAAAATGCAGGGGCCACTTATCAACGTCTTGTCAACAAAATGTTCGCTGCTCAAATCGGTAGGAATATGGAAGTGTATGTCGACGATATGCTCGTGAAAAGCATCGTTGAAGATGACCACATTTCAGATCTTCGAGAAGCCTTTGATCTGATGAGGAAGTATCAAATGAAGTTAAATCCAGAAAAATGCGCGTTTGGAGTGTCTGCAGGAAAATTTCTTGGGTTCATGGTTGGCCAGCGTGGAATTGAGGCAAATCCTGAAAAGATTAAAGCATTGATAGAGATGAAATCCCCTGTTACTCTGAAAGACGTTCAGCGTCTAGCAGGTCGCATCGCATCATTGAACAGGTTCATCTCGCGAGCATCTGACAAGTGTTTGCCCTTCTTCAAACTCCTTCGTGCGACGGCCAAGTCTGATTGGAAGTGGACACCTCAGTGTGAAGAAGCTTTTCAACAATTGAAGCAATACATGAGCGCTCCCCCCATTTTATCTAAGCCTGTAGCACATGAGCAACTCATTCTCTATTTATCTGTGTCTCCCACGGCCGTTAGCGCCGCTTTAATAAGAGAAGATTCCGGGGTGCAAAGGCCTGTTTATTATATCAGTCGAGCAATGGTCGATGCAGAAACTAGGTATTCTGATATGGAGAAATTGACCCTAGCCTTAGTCACGGCGTCTCGAAAACTGCGACCATACTTTCAAGCCCATGCTATTTTAGTACCAACAAATCATCCACTACGACAAGTCCTTCAAAAACCTGAGGCTTCCGGGCGCTTAACTAAATGGGCGGTCGAGATCAGTGAGCATGATATCTCGTTCTGTCCTAGGACCGCAGTCAAGGGCCAAGCCGTGGCTGACTTCATCGCCGAATTTACATATTCTTCTGAAGATAATGTCATGTTCAGCGATCAGCCTCCTTGGTCGCTCTTCGTGGACGGGTCGTCACGGGCCACTGGTAGTGGAGCGGGCCTGATTTTAGTGGCTCCCGACGGGTCGCATTTTCAATATGCTCTGCGATTTGAATCACGCGTCTCCAATAATGAAGCAGAATATGAGGCCCTAATTGTTGGTCTCGAACTGGCCATTGTCCTCGCAGTCCAGAATTTGATAATTCATAGCGACTCCCAGCTCATTGTCAATCAAGTTCTTGGTGAATTCGAAGCCAAAAAAGAAAGAATGGCCTTATACAAGTCTCGTGTCCTCATCCTGCTCGCCAAACTGAAGACTTATAAAATAATTCATATCCCTCGCGAGCAGAACCAACTTGCCGATTCCTTAGCAAAACTAGCTTCTGCACCGGAATCGGAGTTATCACATTCGATCCCCATCGAGCATCGTCAGAACTTGAGTATCGACCAAGTAACTCTAGAGCAAGTTATATCGGTACAATCGTCTCCATGCTGGATGGATCCTATCATCCTTTACCTCAGAGATGGATACCTACCAGAAGACAAGAAAGCTGCGAGACAAATTCGGCTTCGAGCTGCCAGGTACACCTTACAAGATGGAATATTGTTGCGAAAAAGCTTCTCCTTGCCTTATCTAAGGTGTCTTCATCCAGAAGAAGCACATCGTGTTCTAGATGAAGTACACCAGGGGGCATGTGGTAATCATCCCAGGGGGCGATCCCTAGCATATAAAGCGATGAGGCAAGGATATTATTGGCCTACTATGAAAGCAGACGCCATCGAATTTTCTAAAAAATGCGACAAGTGTCAACGATATCTACCTATACCTCGCATACCGTCTGAGCGGATGACCCCAATCGACAGCCCTTGGCCTTTTGCTCAGTGGGGGATCGATATCATTGGGCCCTTACCTATGGGAAAGGGACAGAATAGGTTCGCGATCGTGGCGGTTGATTATTTCACCAAATGGGCCGAAGCAGAACCATTAGCCAAAATTACTGAAAAACAAACTACTAAGTTTATGTGGAAAAATATCATATGTCGCTTTGGACTCCCTCATACTATAATTACCGATAACGGAACGCAGTTCGACAACGCAGCCTTTGGCGAATTTTGCGACAAATGGAAGATACGTAATCTCCGCACTTCTCCATATCATCCTCAGGCGAATGGGCAGGTCGAGGCAGTGAACAAGATCATAAAGCATCATTTAAAGACCAAGCTAGGTGAATGTAAAGGGGTGTGGCCAGAACTTCTGCCGAAGGTATTATGGGCCTATAGGACCACGGCTTGTACATCAACAGGTGAAACCCCTTTCTCTTTAGCATTTGGTGTTGACGCAGTGGTACCGGTGGAAATTCAAGTGCCCTCATATCGGATCGAGCAGTATGATCCCGCAAGCAATCAGGAAAACCTTCGACTTCATCTCGATCTCTTGGAAGAACGAAGAAATACTTCCCAAGTACGAGTGGCAGCATATCAACAACGTATTGCTCGTTATCGAAATGCGAAGGTTGGACCTAGATCCTTCCAGTTCGGAGATTTGGTCCTAAGGCAAAATCTTGGAGTTCCCGTTCGTTCATTGGATCCGAATTGGGAAGGCCCGTATCGGGTTATTAGGGTTGTGCGACCCGGTACTTATTATCTTGAAGACATGCAAGGGAAGCCTGTACGTCGCCCTTGGCACGTGGAGCATTTGCTACAATACGACCCCTAGATTCGATGTAGTTTATTATAGCATTTTATGAATAAAGTGAAAGATATCTTTTGGCTGCTACTCCATTTATATGGACCTGAATAGCCCTGAAGAGAGTGCTTACACATCCTCTTGGCCAATTGCCTACCTTTGGTAGGACTGAAATCATTACCAGTTGGTTGCTTTTCCATTTACATGGACCTGAACAGCCTCGAAGAGAATGAATATCATCTCTTGACCAACCTTCTGCCCTTGGTAGAATTAAAATCTCAATCGATAGATCAGTCTATCTCAACGCGGACACGGTCGTACGACCCCCGGATTGAGTCTAAGTCATTTTCATGAGTTAGTTGCTCACGACTGGTGAGAGGAGGGATCGCACTCCAAAATGCGAGCGCCGTAGCTCGAGCTCGAATCACAGACATACACCTTAATCGCGAGCACCACAGTTCGCCATACATCCTAAATGCGAGCAGCGTAACTCGTGCTCGGATTAAGGGTTCGCATTCACTGATGAGTCAATATGAAGCCAACTTGGGGGTCTCAATCGGTTTGGTCGCAACGAACCCCCGGATTGAACACATTCTCGTTGCAACAAGGCATTCAGTACATGGAAAAGAAAGTAAACAAAAACGAGAAGGCATTCATTGCGTGAAAGGGAAAAGGCAAATGAGGACAATACTTTCAAAAATAGTTTCTCATTAATGATAAATGTTTACAATATCCATTCACGAATACAAGAGAGGAAACACAAAGAAAATCAATCCCTCGGAGGAGGAGCAGCGCTCTCAATTTCAGGGCCCATTTCTGGAGCACCTTCAACCTGAGTGGCTTCAGTCACCTCGTTCTCAGCAGCAGCCTGCTCTTCTGCAGCTATGATGGTCGCGACTCGACTAAACTCCCCCATATCAAAGGAGGGGATCATTCGTTGCACTACTCTTAGCGCAAAGTCGCGACCAGCATCATATGACTCATACCTTTCGTCGTCATATTGCTGCGAAGAACGGAACTCGGAAACTGCCCGAGGACCTTCTTCCGAGAGCATTTTCGCAAGGGCGACTCTCTCCTCGTCCCAGTGAATTGAGTCGTCCTTAAGCTGCGCGAGAGCGTTGCGCTCCTTGGTCAGGTTGTCGTAGGCCTCCTTGAGCTGCGACCTAGCCTCCGCAAGTCGCTCCTCCAGTGAGATCTTGTCTTGGCGAAAGATCTCCTTCTCTCTCTCCGCCTTCTCCTTCAAGTCGGCGAGTTTCGCGAACTTATTGTCCAAAGCTTGGTACCTTTCGGTCAACACCTGGACTTTCTCTATGAGGATTTTTATCTCCTCATCTTTCTTAGAAATCACGGCCTCACGGGATTTGAGGAGTTGATCTGGTCCCTGGACCGCCTTCTCCAAAGCAATCCTTTTTTCATCTGCCTCGTCTATTACGCGGCGAGCAGCGACGATGTCTCGCTTCGTCCGCAAGATGAGGTCTAGTCCCTGCAAACAAAAAGAGGGGTGAGAAGAAATACTTAAGAAACCCCAAAATAATAAAGTTTGGGCTAGGAGGTTCTACCTGAGCCATCCTCATCCCTGCCTCAAGGAAGAGGCTCTCGGGGCCTGGCTCGGGAAGAGAGCCGAAGGATTGAGGCGGGACATTCTCAAATAGGAATTTACAGATGGGGTGGAGGTGGCGAGGAACAGAATATGTTCCACCGCCGGAAGGTTGGGCAACGATCAGCCCAGACGGCTCGCGAGGAGGGGCCATCGTCTCGCGAGCAGGTCCCTGCTCGGCAGCGGGAACCAGCTCGCGGGCAGGAGCCATCTCTCGAGGCTCCGTGTGCTCACGAGCCTCTTCAGCTGGGGGGCAGCTGGACCCTACCCCATCTGGGGAATTGTCAGCGATATTAATCACTGGCGGCCCGGGTACGACCACCAGTGAAGGAATAGCGGGCCCTGCTGGAGCCCCCGCTTTGCTAGCGAGGGGAGCAGGCTGATCGCTACCCTTTTCAGTGGATCGGTGAGATGGACCAGCAGATGTTTTCTTCTGTCTCTTGGAGCTCGTGCCCTTCAACCGGGGCATCAGACCTCTTTTTTCTCCAACCTGCGTCATCTCGACTTCTCTTACGGGTATTAAGCCCGCTGCTGCAAGACGAGATGGAGACAAGCAAGTCTCGACGTGCCTATCACCAATAGGCACCTTGTACACTTTTACGATTTTTTCATTGATCCCCCCTTTCAAGTTCGGTTTTCTCAAGGCCGGGATACCTGCGAGCACAAACAAGGGTCAAATGGAGAAACCCTAAAAACCTTAATTGAAGAAAAAGTGCACAATGCGGGACTGCCTACCTTCACAGAAAAAAACGATTTACTCTTGGGCCCCTGGAAGAAGCAAATTCCCAATTTCCAGATGCATAAAACCAACGCTTCCTCCAGCCGGGATAATTCGATGAGGGCTTCCCCAGCACGAAGTTATCCCGGTGCCAATAACATAGATAGTACCAGCCTTCGCTGGAGGGTGCCTTCTTCAAGCGGAACATGCGGAGGAACTCATCAGCTGTAAGCTCCCCGTTCCCGTCTTGAGCCCAAAGGACGAATGAGCTTAAGACCACCCTCCATCCATTCACGATAAGTTGCCCGGGGGCAATTTTATAATACCGAAGTACATCCCGGATGAAGGAATGGAGGGGAAGGCGAACCCCCAGAATGAGTTGATACTCATAGAATGCCACACACCCTGGGGGAGGGGAGTCTGGCGTCTCTCCATCTCTGGGTAACCGGAGATCGACTGAGTCAGGGATTGAAAATCTCTCCCGTAACTCCAGCAGCCGGTTCTCCGATAGAATGGAAGGATATCCGGCCGCTGTATACTGACCTGCCGGAACCCTTGCGTTACTAGAAGCAGAGGATTCCGGGGTGGCATCTCCTAAAGGAACGGTACTCTCCTCGGAAGCCATGGGATATTTAAAAAAGAAAGAAGAAATAGTACAGTGCAAAAGGAAAGAAAGAGCACCAAAGGGGATCGAGGAAGACATCAAGGAGCTCCGGAGGAAGATGATTGAAAAAGCAAAGGAGGATTCTGAAACTTCTGTGAAAATCAGAAGATATGGTGGACTCCGTATATTTATAGGCAATCATTCCGCCGTATATGGTAGCACGTGGCGATCTCTCGTTCGGCACAGCACTCGAGCAGGCACGCCCATTAAATACTTGGACACGTGGTGAGCGCCTCTTCATTTCCTGACTACAGAAAGGCTGGCGCTCATTAATTCCAGCCTAATCATGTATGGCTTCTCAGTCAAAGCAAGAGGCAGCCGCGCATGACAGCAAGCTAAGTCCTTTCCTTAAGGATTCTTGGTGGCAAGGACTTGGGGGGCATCTGTTATAGGCAAAATGGTGGAGATAAGATTTCACGTGGAAATGCTCATTTGGCCCTCGAGATCATATGATCAAGAGTCGCAGAACGGGTAAAAGAGGAGTGCGGGTTCGACTCCCAAACAGACTCTCGAGATCGTAAGTTCGGGAGTCGAATATTGGATAAGTGCGGGACGACCATTCGACTCTCGAGATCATCTGATCGAGAGTCGAATATTGGATAAGTGCGGGACGTCCATTCGACTCTCGAGATCATCTGATCGAGAGTCGAATATTGGATAAGTGCGGGACGTCCATTCGACTCTCGAGATCATCTGATCGAGAGTCGAATATTGGATAAGTGTGGAACGTCCATTTGACTATCGAGCTCACCTGATCAGGAGTCATGGATAGTCAAATATGGAAAACTAGATTCGCGAGCAGACCTTCTCACAAGTCGTTGAAAGACGTTACATCTAAGTGTGTACTTGGACTCGCGACCACATTTTAATATGCGAGCAGCTTTCCTGCGGAAATCTCTTAGCCTTCAGTACTAGCACCCGATTCCCGTCGAACAGTTTGTCCAATCCCTCTGCGACACCAAGCAGGGCCACATCCAGTTCGGTGGTCCCCGACTCGTCGGCGTCTCCTTCCTTTTCGGAGGCTATGACTCCAACTACGGGCGTCTCCTTCCTTTTCGGAGGCTATGACTCCAACTACGGGCATCTCCTTCCTTTTCGGAGGTTATGATTCCAACTACGGCTTCCAGCTTATCATGATATATCAGCGTTATTACCATGCTTATTGGTAGTCCGTATAGGTCGGCTTTTGGGTTTATCTTCTCTAAATGGATCCGGATTTCAAGGGATTGCCATCAAGGGGCGTGATTGTTGGAGTAAATCATCGGGTTGGATCTGACTCAAAAGATAAGATTTTATCCCACGAAATCAGCGAGATCTCAGTATCGTACGCGATATCAACGGGATTTCGACATCTTACGTAACAAATTGGATTGTCTCCAGATTTATATAAAGGGGTGGCTCCATTAAGAGCAGGTACGCACACATCATTCAATCTTGGTCCCGTTTTGCTTGGCTTCTCTTCTTACTGTGGCCTAACTTAAGCATCGGAGGGCTAACGGCTGGTCCCCAGCCACCCTTATTTGTTGTCTTGCTTCAGGTCTGGTGGTGAAAATCCCTGTTGGAGTGAAGGAGAAAAGCCGGAGGATCTCGTTACAAAATCTGACATTAACAATAGAACTCCTTCATCTTGCACGTGTGGTCCTTGATGACTGTTGGCCATTGATAGGCGGTGGAGATTGGGGCTGATGGAGATGCTGGAGGGTTTGGTTCGGTTGGAAGCGGCTTGGACGGCTGAGATGATCAGACGTGGATGGCATGTGAGGTCCATAGCGCTGGCCACTGAGTTGAATGGACGGCTGGAGATGCTATGGGCTATAGCTGCATGGATGGTCAGGGAGTCCAAAAAGCTGGCCACTGTGATGGACGGTTGGATGACGGATGGATGGTCCAGATGCTGGCTATGGAGATGGACGTCCAGCAGCTGCTGGAGTTGAAGTAGTTGATGTGGGTGGATGCCTATTGATTTGCTGATGGGGTCCACTGGACTGGACGGTGGATTAGATGAAGATGATGGAGTCTTACAGTGGACGCTGGTGCTGATGTTGAAGCAGCTGGACGGTGATGATGGCTTCCATCTACTGCACGTGTGAAGGTAGGGTCTTCTCTGCTGGACGCTGATAGCCTGAACTGGACGGACATCCTGGACGTGATGTGGGTCCCACCTGACGCTGGAGATGAAGGCTGTTGCATGTTGAATTTGATGGATGGTCCACTTGTTGGACATGATTTCAAGTGGCCCAACTGGCACATGTGCTGGATCAACTCCAGTTGTTGATGGGCTGGATGATGGCATGATGTGAGGTGGACGGCGGAGCTGTAAGATGTCCAGCTATTGGACGTGTGGCATGGACGTACTGCCCTTGGTGCAGCTTCTGCTTGCACACATGTGCTAATCACACTTGATGGACGGTGTTATGAGTCGACGTTCAATCCTGACTATCCAGTCTCGTGTGATTGCCCAATCACAACCATCTATACATGCATAACTTAGATCTCTAAACGTGTGCTTGTGATGTGGTCTCTCGGACCATCTTCACTCAATTTGAACCGTACAATATGGTCCAACCTTCGATCTTGATTTCTTTTGGGCCTTAAAGTGCCTTGATTGGCTTGGATCTTATCCAACCTCTTCTGATCACCTGAAGACAAAAAATTCACCTAATAAGGGATAATTAACCGAAAAAACAATGATAATGCCCTTAACAACTGGGGTTAATTATACAATATTAGGTACTTATTATTAGACACGGTGTTGGTGCCTGAAGAACACCATTCTACCGATTTACACTCTTTACCATTGTTTGTGGAAGCACCATATAATTCTGAAATTATGGAGGAGACAACTTTAACTAAAGAATACACAATGAATGTCTCTCCACCATCATGGGTTCTTCAGCCCATTAAAAATTCTGATTGGGAGAACCCGTTTTTAATCAATCATAACCCAGATCAAAATTTGAGGAGATATCTTTTTACTGCTCTTATCTCCTCCTATCATGCATGTGGTGCACATTAATATTGGACTTTAATGAAGAAAAGCAGCCATGTTTACTATCGAGCAGGACTTTGGATGGTCCTCATGAGAAAATTATTGAAATTCATGAAGATCTTACTCAAATTTAATTATGTACTCGATCAGACTAATCAAAGGTAGGTAGGTAGGTTATGATTTATTTTTCTATAATTAGGATTGAATAAGTCTCATCGAGACAATGGAAGATGCTAAAATTGATCAACTTGCTACCTCAGGTAATCTCGTTCTCACTCTCCTTTGTTTTATTTCATTGCTCTCATGTCTTGTATACTACATATCTTTTTACATTGAGGACAATGTAAGATTTTGGTTGGGGGTGAGATTCCTTAGATGAATCTATTAGCTTTTGTGACATATCGAGCAATTATGTAGAAAAATTTTATTTTTTTTAAATTCAAAACTCTTTTGGAAAACTTTGTTTCTATGCATTCGGGATGATACAAGTATAATAAAAGGAGATACGAAGTGAGTGATGTTACAAGTCTTGAACTACTTTTAATATAATGGTTTTATATGTGAATTCCCCTATTTATATGATTGATAGAAAATTTGAACACTTTTACACCTAGTTCACATTACACGATTCTTTTGGGTTGAAAGGATTATGTGATTTGTGGATTAACTAGACTTTGATTTAAGGTGTTGAGAAACCAAGCCGGGGTACTTTGTCCATCCTTGTCCATGGGAAAATAACGAAAGATATGGATTTCTAAAAATCCTATCTAATGAATAAAAAAGGGAAAGGAAGGATGAAAACATAGGGAATGATGGAGAATATGGTGGAAAATTCAGAAAAGGGCTACCTATTACCAACCGGGGGATGGTCTACCCGTAACCAAAGCCGGAAATGGGACGTAGTGTGAAAGCCGTCGGAAAGACGGTACGGCAAATTCCTGTCATAGGCTTGTTGTTGATCTGTACACCTTGAGATCCATAATGTAGTTGATCTATGAAGAAGATAATCCCAAAAACTCATGAGATGAACATTCATTATGCACGCTAGGTTGAATTTGTTCAAGTTCTTTTATTTATCAATCAATCATCAGGAATTTCATATGAACACTTATTATGTTTTGAGAGTTTAAGGTTTCAACTTCTATCAACTAATTTTTTTAATTTTTTGCACTTGTATGTCTTGGAATGGTAGAAGCATAGTTTCTGAAGGAGAATTAGTTTTGGAGAATTGAACTTGTTTCATGCATGTTTTGCTCGGGACTAGCAAAATGCTGGTTAGGGTGTGTGTTGAGTCTCCAATTTATACATTTGCCGACCTATTACATCACATTATATGCATGGTTTTCATGTTTAAAGACTAATCTAATACATGTTTTTGTGAATGTAGGAATGAGAGGGAGATTTCACCAATTCATGGTTAAAAGAGTCACTTTGTATGCATTGAAGATCAATAGAACAAGTGCTGAAAGGTGGAAGAAAGAAGCAAGAAAGAAAGAGAAGAGAAAAAGAAGAAAATCTGAAAATTTTGTATTAGACCTGTCTGTAGACCGATCGCCAGACCGGTCGCCAGACAAGTCGACAGATAGGTCTATAGTGAAATTTTGGACTATTTTTTTCTTCCTAGATCGGTCACTCGACTGGTCGCCAGACAGGTCTAAGGTACTCCAGAAACTCCGATTTTCAGTACCAAGTTTTCAAATTACGAAAGGACTCCGTGTTTTCTCAAACTTTCCAAGTTCGCGCGGGATTTCTCTTATAAAAGGCCACCTCCAGTCTCTTCGTAAGGAATCTAGCAACATGGGGAGCAAAGAGATCAAGACCTAGAGCCTCCTACAGCTAGTTTTCTTCTTCTAGTTCTAGTTTCTAGTTTTTAATGTTTTCTTCTAGTTAACCTCTTAGCTAGAGCTAAGAGGTGAAGTTTGTAGTTTGTTTCAATGCTTTAATTCATTCCTTCAAGTACCCGTTACTTTAATTATGGGTTTTCAAGTTTTAGTTTGAATAAAGTTTGGTTTTTTAGAAGTTTTGTGAGAGTTTGTGTGCTCCGGACATGAGTTCCTTACAATTCTCTGAGATTACCATGATTGGGTTGTTTGAATTCGAATTGTAGTAACCCTTGAGCATGCCATAGTCTCTTGCAAAGGTGGCCTCCCATTCTCCTATTTGTGAGTACCTACCTTCCAAGGGAGAGCTAAAAGAATCTTTTTCTAGACGCTGTAAGACCGAATCAAAAATCTTATTTCTGGTTGGCAAGTCATATGCTTATCATAGGCAGGGAGGGTTCTGCTCATCAACCAGGTTCTGTGCAGTGTGCCGGTCCATCAACTAGCAGCGGTGGATGCTCCAGCTTGTGTCCTTAATCAGTTGGAGAAGGATTTTGTTGCTTTCTTTAGGGGTTGGTTTGAGGGTTGAAAGAAAACCCACTGGGTGAGCTGGAAGGGAATGGCGGGCTTGGTATTAGAAGGCTAAAAGATGTGAGGACTAGTTTTAGGTTGAAACTTGGTTGGGATGCAAAATTTGTGCAGAATAGCAACCCATGGGCGATGTTTGTTAAGAGGAAGTACCCTTCAGATTGTGAAGAGTGATCTATTAGTCTGCATAATCCCTTGAGTTCACCATTCTAGAAAGGTATTTGCAAGATGTTTCCCCTTCTGCTATCTAAGATTAGAATGATTGTCGGAAAAGGAGACTGCAGCTTCTGGAACTCTGTGTGGTCAGCCGTGGGAAAGCTGAAGGACTGTTATGTTGGCATCATTCCTGTTTCCTTATGTAACGTGAAGGTTAATGATCTTCTGGGCCCAACCAAAATTTCTTCCTCTTCTTTCGCAACCTGTAGTGGACCATATTAAGCTCGAAGGTAGTTGCACTTCCCAGGTAGAAGACAGGTGCGTCTAGGTCGGGACCCTGTCAAGGAGTTCTCCGTTAAGTCTCTATGGGAGGAGTGTAGATTGATTGCCGAGAGGAGAGGCTGGTCGAAGTGGGTGTTGAAATTGCGGTTTTACCGCTTGTAGAGATACTCGGAGATATGTCTACGGACCTAGAGGGGGTGATATGGACCTTTTTGAAATTCTTTTCGCCTACTTGCACAATTCAACAAATATAACAAAGTAAGCAAGAACACTTAGGCTTCCAAGCCTAGGTGGGTCCAATCACAAGACTAGCAAAAGTATAAGCAATAAATAATCCTAGTCTAAGCATGCATAGGTAAAGAAAATATTCAACTAATCAAGCTCCTAGCCTATGCATCTTGTGTGGACTTATGAGAGTGGATCAATGAGCTCAAGTCTACACAAGTAGTGAAGGTACATCTTGTGTGAGGATGCCTAAAAAGTGCCTAGCATGCATTCCTATCAAGCATTCATAATTAAGCAATTTAACTAACAATGCAACGATATAATGTGCTCAAGAACAATCACAAACACAAGGATGTATAGTGGTTCGACTACGTGTCTACTCCACTCCCGGTTCAAGTACTCAACCCCTTTAAGCACACCGGCATTCACTATAGGAGGTTTTAAATGAGGTTCACCTCTCAACCTTTACACGAAGGTTTTGTCGGTTCACCTCTCAACCGTATCCGGAGTTTTAGACATAGGCTAACTCTCAACCTAATCGCACGTTTACTCCCGTGTCGGAGGCTCCCCCTTGGAGACTTAGTTTAAGCCCGGCTGACGGGCTAAGGAACGACTAACGTCCCTAGGTCGAGTTCGAAAAACAAACTCTAAAATGGACTCTCAAATAAGACAACCTACTTGTCGGATGAGCCCCTTGTTTAGTACCGGATTGGGTAGCTTGATCTCTGCTCTCCCATGCTTCAATCAGCTTCCCTTGCTCCCACGATCATGTCGCCGTTGCGTCGCCAATGCCTCAGCCACATTCGATCAAACACCTTGCATGCGATGCCTTGAAATGCCCAAGGTGCTAGGAGGATAGGTTTAAGAGCTCTACAACTTAGTGGGAATGGGTTGCCTAGAGTCTCTTACCTACAACGATCTCATCTTCGAGTTTAGGACAAGGATTTGCCAATCAAGAAGCTTCCTAACTCTAGAGATCAAGAGGGGATGAAGGTCATCTTCATCATGAGCTTGGAATGCTCTAATCTTGTGTTAAAGCACAAGGAAGATGCCTTGCATAAGTCAAGGATTGAGCCTCAAAAGATCTCCTTCAATGGTGGCTTTACTCCCTTAAAAATCCCTCTCCAGCAATGCCCAAATACGGAGCTCTATATGTAGGAAAAGAGAGCCCCAACGGTCAGAAAACGGGCATAAAACGGCTATAAGCCGACCTGTCCCGACCGGTCATGACCGGTCGGATCCCTTTGCTGAATGAACAGGCCAAACATACTGGCCGACCCGTCATGACCTGTCGGACCCCCTTGCTAGACAGGCCTAATGCATCAGGCCGACCGGTCATGACCGGTCGGACGCCCTCTCTCGATGACTGCAGATCTCCAGGCCGACCGGTCATGACCGGTCGGCCCCCTTTGCTGATTCCCATCACTTGTGAAGGCCGACCGGTCATGACCGGTCGGCTGTCCATTTGCATAAGGCAGCAAGGCTGCTAGCCGACCGGTCATGACCGGTCAGACCAGCCTAGTTCTCCCCACATATTTGCTGAACTCCACTTGTTTCAGCCTGTTCATTTAGTCCTAGGTTAGGGTGATCAATTGGGACACCTAGGGCCAATCTATGATGACAAAATGGTTCTAAATATGGTCAAGGTCATCAAGAGTACAAAGGGGATGGGTTTTGGTCAAGGTTAAGGCACCAAGGCATCACTTTTACCTGAGTCTTCTTTCCTTAATGCAGCCGGTCCGTCTTGAGTCTTCGGTCTTCGTCTTCATTGGGCTCAACCGACACTAGACTCACCGACGTAAGTGATTGACAAACAAGGTGCACTAGTATGCCACGGAAAAGTGCACTAACAATCTCCCCCTTTGTCAATTACTTACAAAAACTTAACCTACCAAAACAAATTACATGTTCAAGATTTTACATAGATAAAACATAACATACAGGACTCTTGACATGCTTAAACTAAGCAGCTCCTCTTCAATTTGCTCCCCCACAACCTGTCAATCCCTGCATCACAAAACATAACAAACTAGTTTTGGTGGGATTTGATCTTTCTCCCCCTTTTTGTTAGCAATTGACAAACTATTCTCTCCCCCTTAATGATATATCAATAAGGCTAAGGAAGGAGAAGATAGAATGTCGCAATTATGACTATAAGCACATGCTAGCAAGGAGAGTATAGGGTGCATGAATCATAAATACATGGAGCATGCTAAGGAACATGATTAACAAGAAGATATAGCTATCTAGGCAAGGTTAATCATACAACATTGGTCAAGGATATACATTTGCATTGAAAGCACAAAGGGCTTATAGCCCAATCAACCAACCTCCCCTATTGATATATCAAGACCAATACAAAGCAAAGATTAGCATATAATGAAGCATAAAACTCAAGATGATTAGCTAATCTAAGCAGGATGACAATCTAGCAAGCAAATGGATTAATTAAAAGCAAGGCTAAATCATCAAAATCTGGGCGAATGAGGCTGGAATCCTCTGATTTGCCCATACACACAGAAATGAGGCTGAAATCCTCAGATTTTCCAATAAAAGCACAAATAGCTACCCTTACTAACCATGATGAGATTAAAAAGCCAAAGGGTAGCAAAATTCCTTAACACCCTCATAGAATGTAGCATGAGGTGAGGGGTTGGGAACACCTTCTTCTCCTAGAAGGTATAGCGGTTGGGATCCCCTCTTAGATAATCTGGTAGAGGGGTCGTGATGGAGGCCAAGAGAGCAAGATCTTTATGTTGGCTCTCATCACAAGCGGAGTCACCAGATTCGGACTCCTCCGTATCATCCCAAGTAGCAGCCATAGCCTTTTTACCTTTCGGTTTAGGCCCTTCCGGACATTCCGGGGCAATATGGCCACGACGACCGCAACCGTAACAACGGACGGATGAGGATATGGATGATTTTCCTTTACGTTTATCACCCATCGTGTCCTTCTTGTCACGGCTATTCCCTCTATCAAATTTGAGGAATCTCTTGAATTTTTTGTTCAATTTCTCTTCCTCATCATCCTCATCATCGCTATCTTCCTCCGACTCACTTTTGATTTTCTTATGTTTGTGAGAGGACTTAAAAGCGATGTTTTTCTTTCTAGAGGGGGCTTTAAAGCCTAGCTCAAAGGTTTGTAGGGAACCTATGAGTTCTTCAACTTTCATTGTATTTAGATCCCTACACTCTTCAATGGTGGTGACTTTAGAGGAGAACCGTTCCGGAAGAGATCTCAGAATTTTCCTACAAAGCCTATGTTCCGGAACCGGATCCCCTAAGCCCCACATATCATTTGTGATTTTGTTCAGTTTGGTATAAAATTCAGTAAACGTTTCATCCTCCTCCATAGTAATATTTTCAAATAGAGTGGAGAGGCGCTGGAGTTTAGAATTTTTAACAACATTTGTACCTTCATGGGTAACTTCAAGAATATCCCATGCTTGTTTACTGGTAGTGTAGTTTTGAATCCGACCAAATTCTTCTCTAGATACTGAACAAAAAATGGCATTCAGGCCTTTGGCATTTTGGATACGTTGAGTTTTTTCATGATCAGTCCACAATGCCTTGTCTTTTGGCCTGAGAACATCCGGCTCACCTTCCTTAGAAATAGTGACCATTGGGGGTTCATATCCAAAATCAACCATGTCCCTCACATCCGAATCAATGGATTCCAAGAAGATGCGCATTCGGGCTTTCCAGTATGGATAATTTGACCCATCAAAGAAAGGAGGCTTAGTGACGGATGAAGAGTCCTCTCTAGACATATTTTCAAGTTTCTCTTAGGATCTCATTCCGGGTTTTTTAAACCTGAGCGGAGGAACCTGCTCTGATACCAATTGAAATTGCGGTTTTACCGCTTGTAGAGATACTCGGAGATATGTCTACGGACCTAGAGGGGGTGATATGGACCTTTTTGAAATTCTTTTCGCCTACTTGCACAATTCAACAAATATAACAAAGTAAGCAAGAACACTTAGGCTTCCAAGCCTAGGTGGGTCCAATCACAAGACTAGCAAAAGTATAAGCAATAAATAATCCTAGTCTAAGCATGCATAGGTAAAGAAAATATTCAACTAATCAAGCTCCTAGCCTATGCATCTTGTGTGGACTTATGAGAGTGGATCAATGAGCTCAAGTCTACACAAGTAGTGAAGGTACATCTTGTGTGAGGATGCCTAAAAAGTGCCTAGCATGCATTCCTATCAAGCATTCATAATTAAGCAATTTAACTAACAATGCAACGATATAATGTGCTCAAGAACAATCACAAACACAAGGATGTATAGTGGTTCGACTACGTGTCTACTCCACTCCCGGTTCAAGTACTCAACCCCTTTGAGCACACCGGCATTCACTATAGGAGGTTTTAAATGAGGTTCACCTCTCAACCTTTACACGGAGGTTTTGTCGGTTCACCTCTCAACCGTATCCGGAGTTTTAGACATAGGCTAACTCTCAACCTAATCGCACGTTTACTCCCGTGTCGGAGGCTCCCCCTTGGAGACTTAGTTTAGGCCCGGCTGACGGGCCAAGGAACGACTAACGTCCCTAGGTCGAGTTCGAAAAACAAACTCTAAAATGGACTCTCAAATAAGACAACCTACTTGTCAGATGAGCCCCTTGTTTAGCGCCGGATTGGGTAGCTTGATCTCCGCTCTCCCATGCTTCAATCAGCTTCCCTTGCTCCCACGATCATGTCGCCGTTGCGTCGCCAATGCCTCAGCCACATTCGATCAAACACCTTGCATGCGATGCCTTAAAATGCCCAAGGTGCTAGGAGGATAGGTTTAAGAGCTCTACAACTTAGTGGGAATGGGTTGCCTAGAGTCTCTTACCTACAACGATCTCATCTTCGAGTTTAGGACAAGGATTTGCCAATCAAGAAGCTTCCTAACTCTAGAGATCAAGAGGGGATGAAGGTCATCTTCATCATGAGCTTGGAATGCTCTAATCTTGTGTTAAAGCACAAGGAAGATGCCTTGCATAGGTCAAGGATTGAGCCTCAAAAGATCTCCTTCAATGGTGGCTTTACTCCCTCAAAAATTCCTCTCCAGCAATGCCCAAATACGGAGCTCTATATGTAGGAAAAGAGAGCCCCAACGGTCAGAAAACGGGCATAAAACGGCTATAAGCCGACCTGTCCCGACCGGTCATGACCGGTCGGATCCCTTTGCTGAATGAACAGGCCAAACATACTGGCCAACCGGTCATGACCGGTCGGACCCCCTTGCTGGACAGGCCTAATGCATCAGGTCGACCGGTCATGACCGGTCGGACGCCCTCTCTGGATGACTGCAGATCTCCAGGCCGACCGGTCATGACCGGTCGGCCCCATTTGCTGATTCCCATCACTTGTGAAGGCCGACCGGTCATGACCGGTCGGCTGTCCATTTGCATAAGGCAGCAAGGCTGCTGGCCGACCGGTCATGACCGGTCGGACCAGCCTAGTTCTCCCCACATATTTGCTGAACTCCACTTGTTTCAGCCTGTTCATTTAGTCCTAGGTTAGGGTGATCAATTGGGACACCTAGGGCCAATCTATGATGACAAAATGGTTCTAAATATGGTCAAGGTCATCAAGAGTACAAAGGGGATGGGTTTTGGTCAAGGTTAAGGAACCAAGGCATCACTTTTACCTGTGTCTTCTTTCCTTAATGCAGCCGGTCCGTCTTGAGTCTTTGGTCTTCGTTTTCATTGGGCTCAACCGACACTAGACTCACCGACGTAAGTGATTGACAAACAAGGTGCACTAGTATGCCACGGAAAAGTGCACTAACAGGTGTGACATGGGAAAATGCCACTGAAGATAGCAGTGTTTGGTTGGAGATTCTTTTACAAAGCTATCCTGGTGGATGCCAGAGTTCAAGGTAAAGGGGTCTCCTTGGGGTCCAAATGCAGCTGCTGTTTTTTTACCCAACACCCAAGCAGGGAGACATTAGATCATTTATTATCTTCCAGGGAGCTGGCTGTGAGAACCTAGAGCCATTTCAGTTCTATCTTTGACATCGCTCCAATTGCAGGGTAAACAACTGAGGGTCGTGTTAAGCATTGGTGGAATCAGGCGTCCAATTCGGATGACTTCTCCATGCAGAAGGGCCTCCTCCCTTATTTGATTCTGTGGGAAATATGAAGGACTAGAAATGAAATTAGATTCGCGAATGCTCAGGGTGATGCCTCAGTGGTGATTTTGCGAGTGAAGAGATGGGTAAGCTTAATTGCTCCAGACCTACCCTCGCCTATAGATAGTAGTCTAGCCAGGTCCATGGCATGTCAGGAGATGGGTATTGTCTTTAAGCCCAATAAGATCCAATCGGTGAGGGTGTTCAAGTGGACTAGGCTTAAGTCAGGTTAGTTGAAAATAAATGTTGATGGTTCGTCTAGAGGCAATCCAGGCATGGCTAGAGGTGGAGTTGGAGTAAGTCTCATCAATATGTGTATTGCTTTCATTAATGTAATCATGCATTGTCTTATGTGGGGGGTAGTGGAGGTTTTTTGAATCTCAGAAAAATACTCATGCTTAGAGGGATCCAAATCACAATGAGTTTGGGTCCCCCAATCCGACGTCTCATCCTCCAAAAGGTACTCATACGCACTATTCGTCCAATCATACATGATGAAATTTTAAGGAATTCGTAACTACCCTAATCAAGAAAAAAGAACAAAAAGAAGGGAGATGGGGGGATGTTACCTAAAAGAGTGAGATCTATGTCAGTAACAATGTCCTACAAAATCAAACGAAAAAATTGTTAGTAATCTAGAAAAACAAATCAGAAACTCTACTTCTATAAAAACTGAAAATCCTACCTAACTAAAACTACTCTATAGCTACTAGAACAATTAGAACCGTTTAACCTTTTCCCCGACAACTGTTCGCTTCCCAAAGTGTAGGGTTGCGATGTAGTAATAATCTTGGTAAGACCGAGGTCGATCCATAGGGACTTGTGTAGAAAATCACAAAAAACTTCTAATGGTTTCTGTTCACTCGCCTCAAGTGTAAGGCTGCGATGTAGTAATAAATCTCGGTAAGACCGAGGTCGATCCACAGGGAAAGAAGTAAACAATTCCAAGTACTCTAATAACTAGAATCTAAGAAGTTTAAGAAAGTAGCTTTTCACATGAAATAGGAAAATCTGAAAATAAGAAGAACTAGAGCATCAAGGATCCACTTGTAGTGGTCTAATGCCAATCCATTCATCCAAGTACAACACAATTAGAATCAAAGTCCTATCTCTCATCTAATTGGAAGATATAACATTCAAGCACAAACAATCCCACTTAAATCTGGAAATTAGATTTCTAGTTCTAATGAAGCACATAGAACTTGAACTTGTAGCCTTCGGAGTAACAGCCATGCCTATGGACTATGGCATGCTCAAGGGTTACTACAATTCTAATTCAAACAACCCAATCATGGTAATCTTAGAGAATTGCAAGGAACTCATGTCCGGAGCACACAAACTCTCACAAAACTTCTAAAAAACCAAACTTTATTCAAACTAGAACTTCAAAATCCAAAATTAAGAAAAGGGTACTTGAAATAAAAGAATTAAAGCATTGGAACCAACTACAAATTTCACCTCTAGCTCTAGCTAAGGGGTTAGCTAAGGAAAAGCATATTAAAACTAGAACTAGAACTAAGAAAAGGAAGAAAAACTAGCTGGAGGAGGCTAGGAAGCCTCCTATGACTTGAACTCCTTGCTTCCCACGTCCTTGCTTGATTTGGAATAGAAGAGAGCACCTCCTTTTATAGTGCAGCAATAGTACAGCAACATAGCAGAATTTGTTTCGCCTGGTACGGCTTAACCAATGGTCGGATTGCCCTCAAATTTGATTTGTAGCTTCCTTGTAATGTGATCTTCCTCATAGATGATTTAGATTTCCAAGATTATCCTCTGAATGGGCCCACCAATCACATCACCGACCGCCTCTCAAAATCGCGTACTTTGGGTACCTTCAGAACCAGTCATCTTGCTTTTAACGCCCTGGAGTGTACAGAAGTCGGATTGATCTCAAATTTTAAACATTGGTAGAAAACTTCATCCTCTACATGATAGACGGATTAGATTGTCCAAAACAATCCCAAAATGAGGTCCAAAAATTAGAACACTTAGGGCTTTTATAAACTCTGCGCAGTTGGAGCTTTCTGGATGGTCCATCTTTCTTCAACCGGTACGATCAAACCACACATCCTTTTGATCTGAAACTTTTTTGGTTATTCATATATGGATGTGTTCTAAAAGATGGTCAAAGTAGATTCTTCATATCATCAATGATGAGTCCTCTGGACCGGCCCAGAGTTGAACAACGAAATCTGGAACTTTCTGGACAGTTCGTATTGTTTTGGCCACCACGGTCAATCCGTAGCTCCGATCGACACGAAACGACTTGGGTTAGTTCGGCGTCGAGCTCCTCTTCGACATGGATGTATTGGATTTCCAAATATCATCAAGATGGCTTCAGAAAATTGGTCTGAAAAATCAGGTGCGGGAGTACATTGCTGTTTTAGAATCTGGAATCTGAAACTTGCATGGCCGACCGGTCACGACCGGTCGGACAGGGCTGGCCGACCGGTCATGACCGGTCAGGCCCTCTTTGGCATTACTCCAGCAAGCATGGCCGACCGGTCAAGACCGGTCGGGCTTCCTTGGCCGACCGGTCAAGACCGATCGGTCTCTTTTTCTTCTTGTTTTCTTCCTTTCTTTCTTCTATTTTCTTCTTTCTTTGCTTCCTTCTTTCTTTGGTCCACCTTGGGCCTTCATCAAAGGCTCCAAATGGCCCCTTTTTGGTCTCTAATTGAGTGAAGTCCGCTCTCATTCCTATAATCACAAAACATGTGTTAGATGGGCCTTTAAATCATGAAAATCATGCAAACCATGTCATGTAATGGGCAATGCAATGTATAAATTGGAGGTTCAACAGTTTCTATTGAAGAGCTAATTAAACAGATTTTAGTAGATTGATGTAGATAGATGCTATTGAACTAAACTGAAAGTAATCAATTAATAAAAAGGCACTAGGGGTTTAAGGATCCACTTATAGAAATCCTTGATGCTCAATTCGTTGTGGTTTCTTACTTTCTCAACTAGAATTGAAATTAAGTTCTATCTAGTCGGATGATAGAGCAGTTAAAACAAACAATCTATCATATGCATGACTCATGTACATGATTCTCTCAATTCAACCTAGGACTTGAGCACACTCAATTGCATAGGTCAGTTCCAATTCCAATAGGTTAAGATCACAACCATAATCATCACTAAATCCTGTCACAAGATAAAACTATATCATGATTTGAACTTGATCCAAATCACATACACAATCTTACATAATCCGGAATTTCCATAAAAGCAGACTTTTGGTATGAAGCTCCCACATGAAGATCATAGATCTAGAGCGTATTGAATCCAATTCCTCAAATCATACAGGTCTAGACTAGCTCAAAACAATTAAGAACTCAAGCAATTCTTCTAAACATCCATGAGCCATTATAAGATTAAGAAAACTACTTAGAACTTTATTTAAACTTCAAATCATTGTTCTTCACTAATAAATCAACTCGAAACCAAATCAAACGAATTGAAACATCTTAGATTCACTACAAGCTTCACCTCTTAGCCCTAGCTAAGAGGTTTAGCCATTCATGATCCAAGGAAACATGAAACAAACTAAACAAAACATAAAACTAAAAGAACAAACTAGGAGGAGTTGTAGAACTCCGAATCCGACTTCCGCCGTCTCCCACCATGCTTAATCACTTCTAGGATGCCTTAGGAAAAAGCCCTAGGTCCCCTTTTATATAATAGTGTGGAGAGTTCCAGATTGCGCAAGAAATCCTGGACTGCGCAGTGAAAATTGGAGCTTGTGGAACATGCCCTGTTTCGCAGACGACCGGTCGCACGACCGGTCTGAGCTTCCGGACGTGTGACCGGTCTCAAAAACGCAAAAAATGACGAGAGAGTTTTTATAATTTCAGACCCCAGAAATTTAATTCAAGGACCGGTCGCACGACTGGTCTGAGCAGTGGATGGCCGGTCGCACGACCGGTCTTAGATAGTCCAGCAAGCTTTGCAGTGTGGCCTCTTCTGTTGAGTATTCGAACCGGTCAGACGACCGGTCCTGGGCTATGGACGACCGGTCTTCTGTGTACTCTTCTGCTTTCTTTCTTCTATCCTTTGCTTCTTTCTTCCATCTTTTGACGCTTGGTCTTTTGATCTCCAATGCTTGTAAATAGTGCCTTTAAGCCTTCAATTGATGAGTCCTCTCTCTCATTCCTATATCCAAAAAACCATGCATTAGTTGGGTCTTTAATCATATATTTCAAGCATAGTTAGTGATAAAATGGGTTAGAATATGCACATTTAAGAGCTCAACACACCCCCCAACCAGCATTTTGCTAGTCCTGAGAAAAACATGCATGAAACCAATTTCATTCTTAAAAAACCCAACTCTCCTTCAGAAACCATGTTTCTATATACTTAATGATATGCGAGTGCAAGAATCAGGAAAACTTAGTGATAGAAGTTGAGTCCTTAACCTTCTCATAACATAACAAGCACTTATATGAAATTCCCGCTGATTGATTAATAAATAGAAGAATCCAAACAATTTAACCTAGTGTGCTCGGTGAATGTTCATCTCATGGATTTCCGGGATTACCTTCCTTGTGAATTACTTAAGGTATGGATTCAACGGTGTATAGATCAACAACAAGCCTATGACAGGTATTTGCCTTACCATCCTTCCGATGGCTTTCACACTACGTCCCATTTCCGGCTTTGGTTACGGGTAGACCATCCCCCGGTTGGTAATAGGTAGCCCTTTTTAGAATTTTCCACCATATTCTCCATCATTCCCATATTTTCATCCTTCCTTTTCGTTTTCTTTTTCATTAGATAGGATTTTTAGAAATCCATATCTTTCATTATTTTCCCATGGACAAGGATGGACAAAGTACGCCGGCTTGGTTTCTCAACACCCCAAATCCAGACTTAATCAACCCACAATTCTACATAATCCTTTCAAAGCGTGAGAATCGTGTAATGTGAACTAGGTGTAAAAGTGTTTAGAAATTCTATCAATCATAAAAATAGGGGAATTCTCATATAAAACTAGTATCTTAGAGATTGCTCAAGATATTCAATTTCACTCAATTTACTTTTCCTTTTTCTTGTACTCACACCATCCCAAATGCATAGAAGCAAAGTTTTCCAATAGAGTTTTAAATTTTGAAAAATTGAAAAAGTTCCTACATAATTGCTCAAGATGTTACAAAACACTGGATTCATCCTAGTGGTCCTACACCCCCCAACCAAATCTTGCATTGTCCTCAATGTAAAAGATATGCAATGAGCAAAACATGAGAGCAATTCGAAAATAAAGGGGAGTGAGCAATGATAGTACCTGAGAGAATGAAAAATGGAATTCTACCTCCTTCTAACGGACCTAGGAGAAAGTAAACAAAAGCAACAAAATCCTAATCCTAACTACTCTATACCTCCATCAGACTAGGAGATCAAACATCCTGATACACAGGATCAGTCAAAGGTATGGACATACCTTCTGAACGAAACTTCTCAAAGAACGGCTTTAATCGCTGACCATTCACTTTAAAGGTGTTGTCATACCTTGGATTCAACAACTCGACGGTCCCATATGGGTAGACAGATTTTACAATGTAGGGACCGGTCCATCGAGATCTCAATTTCCCAGGAAATAAGTGTAAGCGAGAATTATACATAAGGGCTTTTTGGTTAATCATGAAAGTCTTACGAAGAATGTTCTTATCATGGAATACCTTCATCTTGTCGTTGTAAATTCTCGCATTTTCATATACTTCATTCCGGAGTTCTGCAAGTTCATTTAATTGAAGTTTGCGTGACGAGCTAGCTTTGTCAGAATCAAAATTCATCTTCTTTATTGCCCAATAAGCCCTATGTTCTAACTCCACCGGCAAGTGACAAGCTTTCCCATAGACAAGTCTATAGGGAGACATTCCAATGGGGGTCTTGAAAGCGGTACGGTAAGTCGAAGCGACCAATCCTTGCGATCGGGGTTCACTGTTTTCTCCAAAATATGTTTAATCTCCCTATTGGATATCTCAGCTTGTCCACCCGTTTGTGGGTGATAGGGAGTGCTCACTTTGTGATTTATGCCATATTTCTTCATTAAGGCTTCAAATGGGCGATTACAAAAGTGAGACCCTCCATCACTTATGATGTCTCGAGGTGTTCCAAACCGGGAAAGAATATTCTCTTTTAAGAAACGAATGATAGTTTTATGGTCATTATTCCGGCATAGAATCGCCTTGACCCATTTGGATACATAGTCAACGGCAAGCAAGATATATACGTTTCCAAAAGAAGATGGGAATGGACCCATGAAATCGATACCCCAACAATAAAAAATTTCGATTAGTAAGATGGGATTGAGTGTCATCATATATCTACGGGAGATTCCTCCCAATTTCTGACAAGCCTCACATGTTTTGCAAAACTCATGGGTGTCCTTAAACACAGTGGGCCAATAAAACCCACATTGTAAAATTTTGGTGGTGGTCTTCTTAGCCGAAAAGTGGCCACACACGCTTGAGAATGATAAAAAGAGATGATACTGTGTTGCTCATCATCCGGCACACTTCTCCTTATAATTTGATCGGGACAATACTTGAATAAGTAAGGATCGTCCCATAGGAATTTTCACCTCGTTGAAGAACTTATCTCTATCTTGCTTTTTCCAATGTGATAGAGTTGTACCTATAGCAAGATAGTTAGCAATGTCAGCATACCAAGGCAATTGGGAGACTTTAAACAGTTGTTCATCAGGGAACATGTCATTGATCGCGATCGTCTCAGGGGAATCGGTGAGAACAAGTCGAGAGAGATGGTCAGCCACTACGTTTTCTACTACTTTCTTATCACGTATTTCTATGTCAAATTCTTGGAGTAGGAGGATCCACCTTAACAAACATGGCTTAGCATCATTCTTAGAGAGAAGGTACTTAAGCGCGGCATGGTCCGTGAATATGATGATCTTGGATCCAATCAATTAGGACCTAAACTTATTCAAGGCAAAAACTATGGCTAAAAGTTATTTTTCTGTAGTAGTGTAGTTTGCTTGGGCTAAGTTTGAGGTTCTACTTGCATAGTGGATAGATAACACATGGCTTTTTCTCTTTTCTTTGGCCTAGCACAGGCCCAATAGCATAGTCGCTCGCATCGCATATAATTTCAAAAGGAAGGCTCCAATCAGGTGGTTGCATTATGGGGGCACATGTCAACGTACCTTTGAGTTTGGTAAAGGCATTTTGACAATCTTCATTCCACTCGAATGAGTTCTCCTTTTGAAGTAGGTTACATAAAGGACGAGAGAGTGAACTGAAGTCCTTTATGAACAGTCTATAAAATCCGGCATTTGCTCTTGGGTGGTGGAAGGTTAGAGATAAGATCGATTTTCGCTTTATCCACCTCGATTCCATTTTGTGAGACGACGTGACCAAGTACAATTCCCTTTTGAACCATAAAGTGACATTTCTCCCAATTCAACACAAGGTTCTTCTCTTCACATCTTTTCAACACAGATTTCAAGTGCGTAAGGCACTCATCAAAGTTACAACCAAATACCAAGAAATCATCCATGAAGACTTTAAGAATTGTCCCCACCATATCAGAAAAAATACTCAACATACAACGTTGAAAAGTGGCAGGCGCATTACATAGTCCAAATGGCATCCTTCGATAGGCGAAAGTACCGAATGGACGTGTGAATGTTGTTTTCTCTTGGTCCTCTAAGGCAATCTCTATTTGGTTGTACCCTGAATAGCCATCAAGGAAGCAAAAATGGGAATGACCCGCCAACCTTTCTAAAATTTGATCAACAAACAGTAGGGGGAAGTGGTCTTTCCTCGTAACTGTGTTTAGCTTCCTGTAGTCAATGCACATTCTCCAACCGGTGGTGACTCTGGTTGGTACAAGTTCATTATTGGCATTGGCTACGATGGTGATTCCAGATTTCTTAGGCACCACTTGAGTTGTGCTCACCCATTGACTATCAGATATTAGGTAAATGATACCCACATCCAATAGTTTCACCACTTCGGATTTAACCACATCCTTCATGTTTGGATTGAGTCGTCTTTGTGGTTGCCTAGATGTCTTCGCATTCTCCTCAAGGTGTATGCGATGAGTACAAATCAGTGGGTCTATGCCTTTGAGATCCGCAATCGACCATCCAATGGCACTCTTATGCTCTATTAGAATGGCTATTAGCCTACTCTCTTGCTCCTCATCCAAGTGGGAAGAAATCACCACCGGATATGTCTCATCTCAACCTAAATACGTATTTTAAGTCACTTGGTAATGATTTTAGGTCGAGTGTTGGTGCCTTGATATTAGATGGGAGGAGCTTGTTCTCATTTAAGGGTAACGGTTCAAATAGTGCCCTCCATATTTTGTTATCAAGTACTGGCATCACATCTAAAATATCATCCATCTCTCGTATTGTGTCATCATTTATCTCATGAGAGTGGGCCACACATGCCTCCAAAGGGTCGGAATATAATGTCAGGGGGAATATATCCTCCACGAATGATTTAATCAAATTTATCTCGTGGATCTCATCATCAACTTCCCGTGGTTGTTTGCATAAATCAAATATGTTCAGCTTGAGTGTTATATTTCTAAAGGACATTTGTACAAGCCCATTTCTACAATCGATAATCGCATTTGAAGTAGCTAGAAAAGGGCGGCCAAGTATGACGGGAATTTGAGCACCGGTGCATATCACAGGATGTGTATCCAAGACAATAAAATCTACTGGGTAGTAGAATTTATCCACTTGGAGTAAGACATCCTCAATCACTCTCGGTATATGAATTGATCTATCAGCAAGTTGGAGTGTGGTTTTGGTGGGTTTCAATTCACCTAACCCAAGTTGTTCATAAACCGAGTATGGAATGAGGTTAACACTTGCCCCTAAATCAAGTAATGCTTGTTTAATCTGGTAATCTCCTATGATACATGACATGGTTGGACTACCCGGATCCTTGTATTTTTGGGGCACCTCTTGTTTGATAATAGCACTCAAATTCTCAATCAAAAGTACTTTGTTATGAACATTGTGTTTCCTTTTGACCATACACAATTCCTTTAGAAATTTGGCATAGGATGGTATTTGCTTTATGGCATCCAACAACGGGATGTTGATCTTCACTTGCTTAAAAACCTCTAAAATTTTCAGGTTTTTGTCTAAAGGTTTGGGTGAAATCAACCTTTGGGGAAACGGGGCAACCGGCTTGTGTTGCCTTTACGGTTCTTTCTCTTGTGGAGTGTTGTTCGGGCTATCATCCTCTTTGGGAATTTTCGGATCATTAGGCTTTGGGGCCTTCACCGGATTAGATTTATCGATTATTTTCCCACTTCTCAAAGTGGTGATAGCTTGAACATGCTCTATAGGTTGGGAGGATGAGCTTGCATCTTATATCTCAAATTGGATCCTTGGGTTAGGAAGAGGTTGGGCAAGAAGTGTGCCTTTCTCCCTAATGCTGAGGTGAGATTCAACTCTAGCCATTGAAGTTTTCAAGTCATTGATAGCTTGAGTTGAATTTTGATTAAATTTCAATTGCTCTTGCATGAACCTATCAATTTTCAGAGAATTAGTCTTGTTATTCTCAGCTTGAACCGATACGAATGCACCCAACATCTCCTCTAGCGTAGCTTTTGGTGTAATGACTGGGGATGGACCTAGTAAGGGTTGAGCTTGAGGGGTATTGTTTGCATTTGCAGTGGGTCCATTCCTCTAACTGAAGTTGGGATGGTTCTTCCAACTAGAATTATATGTGTTTGAGTTTGGAGCACTAAATTGATGTTGATAACTGTTTATGGCATTTGATTGTTCTTGTAAGATATCTTGGACTGCTGAAATTGTGGGACAATCTTGTGTTGCATGTTGATTTTCGGCACAAATTTCACAAACAGTTTCAACGTCTTTTAAGTTGATCGTCTCTCCTTTCTTTAATTCCATGGCCTCGACTTTTCTTATGAGGCTAGCCACACGTGCACTTATATTATCCTCTTCTGAGAGGACATAAATTCCTCATTTTTCCTTTTCTTGGCTAGTCTTGGAATTTGTTGGTCTAGATGTATCCCAAGACTGTGCATTCTCGGCCAATTCATCAAAATAGTTCCATGCTTCCTCAACTTCCTTATTCATGAATTCTCCATTACACATCATCTCTACGAATTGTCGCATGGGTGAAGTCAGTCCTTCATAGAAAAAGCTTATAACCCGCCAAATTTCGTAGTCATGATGTGGGCATGCATTTAATAAGTTCTTAAACCTCTCCCAACATTGGAAGAAAGTCCCATCCTCCTTTTGGGCAAAATTCATGATAAGGCGCCTCAACATGTTCGTTTTGTGAGTAGGGAAGAACTTTTTAATGAACTCCCTAGACATCTTAGTCCATGTGCCAATTGATCGTGGCCTTAATGCATGAAGCCAACCTTTAGCTTTATCTTTAAGGGTAAAAGGAAATAATTTAAGTCTCACCACATCATCAATTACGTTTGCAAAGTGCATGGTGGCTATCACCTCATCAAATTCCTTATGGTGTTGATAAGCACTTTCATTGTCTAGTCCATGGAATCTCGGGACGAGTTGGATTACTCACGATTTCAAATCTATGTTCCCTGTATTTTGTGGAAAAATTATGCATGAGGGAGTGCTTGCTCTTGCTCGTTGTAAGTAATCACGTAGTGTTTTTGGTCGGGGAATATTCTCAACCACATTCTCTCCCGTTTCGGTTTGGTTTTGGCCCAGATTTTGATTGACCATAGGGTTGGGTTGATTTGCAGCCATACTTTCAGACAAAATTGGAGAATTTAAATGTCTTTTAGCGTGGGGCTCTCTATCAATTCCTTCTACTATTCCCCCTCCACAAATGAGTCGGTTATTAGAATCCCGAACCCAATGTGGCATGCAAATCCTAAAAGAATGAAACAAGAAAGAAAGAAGAATTCTTCCTTCCTTTCTTTACTCTTCTCTAAGACCGAAACACAAGGTGTCTTGCAATGGCTGAGCCAGAAGCAAGGATAGAGACCGATTTCTCCTGGTCAATAGGGGTTAAGAGAACTCCCCACCCACTCTTTGAGTCTTTGAGAAAAGTGTAGAAAAAGAAGAAAGAGGAATAGGATTGAGAAGAGAAATCTCTTAGCACAAGGTGATCCAAGACGGCAGTGCCGACCAATAGGAATCAAGGCGGCTCGAGGCCAACCTATTAGAGATCCAAAAAGGAGTCTCCACCCACTCTACAAGAGATGAATATGATATGAATGAATAGGGGGAAGAAGAAGAGTAAGGTTAGAAAGATAAAACCTGATTTGAGAACTTAAGACCCCTAGCATCTTCTTCAACTTCCTAAAATCCTTGCAAAAGAGAAAAAAAATCAAAATAAAACAAACTAAGTCAGTACTATTCCTAAAAATTTCAATAGAAATTATCTTCAGAAATTTTGTTAAAACCGTCAAAGTCCCCGGCAACGGCGCCAAAAACTTATTCACTTCCCCAAGTGTAGGGTTGCGATGTAGTAATAATCTCGATAAGACCGAGGTCGATCCACAAGGACTTGTGTAGGAAATCACAAAACACTTCTAATGGTTTCTATTGAAGAGCTAATTAAATAGATTTTAGTAGATTGATGTAGATAGATGCTATTGCACTAAACTGAAAGTAATCAATTAATAAAAAGGCACTAGGGGTTCAAGGATCCACTTATAGAAATCCTTGATGCTCAATTCACTGTGGTTTCTTACTTTCTCAACTAGAATCGAACTTAAGTTCTATCTAGTCGGATGATAAAGCAGTTAAAACAAACAATCTGTCATATGCATGACTCATGTACATGATTCTCTCAATTCAAGCTAGGACTTGAGCACACTTAATTGCATAGGTCAGTCTCAATTCCAATAGGTTAAGATCACAACCATAATCATCATTAAATCCTGTCACAAGATAAAACTAGATCATGATTTGAACTTGATCCAAATCACATACACAATCTTACATAATCCAGAATTTCCATAAAAACAGACTTTTGGTATGAAGCTCCCACATGAAGATCATAGATCTAGAGTATATTGAATCCAATTCCTCAAATCATACAGGTCTAGACTAGCTCAAAACAATTAAGAACTCAAGCAATTCTTCTAAACATCCATGAGCCATCATAAGATTAAGAAAAACTACTTAGAACTTTATTTAAACTTCAAACCATTGTTCTTCACTAATAAATCAACTCGAAACCAAATCAAACGAATTGAAACATCTTAGATTCACTACAAGCTTCACCTCTTAGCTCTAGCTAAGAGGTTTAGCCGTTCATGATCCAAGGAAACATGAAACAAACTAAACAAAACATAAAACTAAAAGAACAAACTAGGAGGAGTTGTAGAACTCCGAATTTGACTTCCGCCATCTCCCACCGTGCTTAATCACTTCTAGGATGCCTTAGGAAAAAGCCCTAGGTCCCCTTTTAAATAATAGTGTGGAGAGTTCCAGATTGCGTAAGAAATTCCAGACTGCGTAGAGAAAATCGGAGCTTGTGGAACACGCCCTATTACGCAGACAACCGGTCGCACGACCGGTCTAAGCTTCTAGACGTGTGACCGGTCTCAAAACGCAAAAAAACATCCAAAGAGTTTTCATAATTTCAGACCCTAGAAATTTAATTCAAGGACCGGTCGCACGACCGGTCTGAGAAGTGGATTACCGGTCTTAGATAGTCCAGCAAGCTTTGCAGTGTGGCCTCTTCTGTTGAGTATTCGGACCGGTCGGACGACCGGTCCTGGGCTATGGACGACCGGTCATCAGTGTACTCTTCTGCTTTCTTTCTTCTATCCTTTGCTTCTTTCTTCCATCTTTTGACGCTTGGTCTTTTGATCTTCAATGCTTATAAATAGTGCCTTTAAGCCTTCAATTGATGAGTCCTCTCTCTCATTCCTATATCCACAAAATCATGCATTAGTTGGGTCTTTAATCATGTATTTCAAGCATAGTTAGTGATAAAATGGGGTTAGAATATGCACATTTAAGAGCTCAATAGCAACAGGACCAAAAACTTGTTCACTCGCCTCAAGTGCAAGGCTGTGATGTAGTAATAATCTCGGTAAGACCGAGGTCGATCCACAGGGAAAGAGGTAAACAATTCCAACTACTCTAATAACTATAATCTAAGAAGTTTAGGAAAATAGTTTTTCACATAAAATAGAAAAATCTGAAAATAAGAAGAACGAGAGCATCAAGGATCCACTTGTAGTAATCTAATGCCAATCCATTCATCCAAGAACAACACAATTAGAATCAAAGTCCTATCTCTCATCTAATTGGAGGATATAACATTCAAGCACAAACAATCCCACTTAAATCTGGAAATCAGATTTCTATTTCTAATGAAGCACATAGAACTTGAACTTGGAGCCTTGAGAGTAACAGCCATGCCAAAAGACTATGGCATGCTCAAGGGTTGCTACAATTCGAATTCAAACAACCTAATTATGGTAATCTTAGAGAATTGTAAGGAACTCATGTCTGGAGCACACAAACTCTCACAAAACTTCTAAAAAACCAAACTTTATTCAAACTAGAACTTGAAAACCCATAATTAAAGTAAAGGGTACTTGAAGGAATGAATTAAAGCATTAAAACAAACTACAAACTTCACCTCTTAGCTCTAGCTAAGAGGTTAACTAGAAGAAAACATTAAAAACTAGAAACTAGAACTAGAAGAAGAAGAAAACTAGTTGTAGGAGGCTCTAGGTCTTGATCTCTTGCTCCCCACGTTGCTAGATGCCTTAGGAAGAGAGTGGAGGTGGCCTTTTATAAGAGAAATCCCGCACCAACTTGGAAAGTTCAAGTGATGTGTACATCCGAGATTGGGTTTTGTTAAGCTAACATGAGGGTTACTATGAGAATAAAACACATGTACACCCAAGAGGGTTATTCGCATAATGATGTGATACAACTTTCTAGGTATTCCTAATAATACATGAGTACTAGCAACCCTCATTTCCATGAGAGCATTACCTTAGATATAAGTACCTAAACTATAGTTGACGTAATCAGCTAGGGTAATAACTCAAAAATCAATGTGGAAAGGAATAGATAAGTCATGATAGTTATTTCCATGAGAGTTTAGGTACATAATAACCCTCCAGTTTCCCATATCCAGTTCCAACCAAACGTGAGGGTACTTATCCATGACATGGCATGAGACCAAAAATGAGGTAGGTCCAAATTTCAAGTGGATCACACCATAAGACACAATGGTGATTGAACGCCCAACATTAAAAACTTCCTGGGGCCCACTATAATGTTTATTTGCAATCCAACTTATTTTTTAAGAGAAAGAGAAAACTTTATTCACAAGAAGCTGGAGGGATATACATTCGGGCATCTAAAGGCCTCAAAACACGCCTAGGCAAGCCTATCGTATAACTTTACCCACACTAAAAACCCCACGCCCACCTTGTTAATAAAGTCACCGACAAACTTAGATCGTCTTCTTTTGGGCCCATGCCCTAAAATGAGCTGAAAAATGGATGGATGTCGTGGATATACAAGGCATTCATCAAGGTGGTCCCATGGTCATGGCCTCACCGAAGTCAGTGTTTCCCCTCACTGAATCCATGTTCACGTGTGAAAGTTGTTGGGTTGAGAATGCACTTGACTTGGTCCTATATCTAATAGCAGCTCCCATTCAATCAAATCCCAACTGGTCATGCGTACAGGAAAGACAATACCTAATCCATGTCCAGCAGAAATGGTCTTCCAATTGTGAATTTTGGGTGCCTAAAAGATCTAGTTAATCAAACCATCATGTGGGGCACCATGCTAATAAGAGGTTTTTGGGTAGTCGTCTTGTTTTCTACGGTCCAACCATTGTAATGTTTTCTTGTGATCCAACCTGTGTATCAAGTGAAGTACTCCACAAAGATGATGGGATTTTTAAGAAATCAGTTATATAAAATTTTCTGTTAAAGCATTTCACGTGACACACGTACCAAAACATGGTACGCGTGTAGAACATCTTAGCCATCCATCACATGGTCCCTAATATGTAGAAGCCCTGGCACTAAAATTAGTCTAGGCCACTCACCAGGTATTAGAATCCAATATCACTTAGGGGTAGTTTGGTAATCTTGCAAATAAGGGCTTATTTTTTTTATTTCTAAAAAATGGTTTGTTAATTGTCTAATTTATATCTATTAATTTAAATGTAAGAGATTTTATTTCGTAATACTTTAGGTACAGTCGATTATTTACTTAGGCTATCGTATAAATGTTGACCAAATGTTTATTGGTTAGTTACTATTATATCATAGTTATTACTAGATATCGTATTTCTAATTACTTCTTAGAAATCAGTCAGATAACTAGAGTATTATTACGATAAATGATTAGTTTAATACAATAAATGATTATATTTATTATATTATATGGTCAATATTATATCATCTATAATATAGTTTAATACATTTAAATGATATAAAATCTTCTTTATGGTTGTATAATATATATCATTTAAATACATTTAAATGATATCATCTAAGATTTATATATTACTAATAATATAACTATATGGTTATACGATATAATACAATAAATGAATATTGTATTATTTATCCATAAAGATTTATGGATAAATAATGTATATCTGTTCAGTAATGATTATAACCTAAAACTATTAGATCTATAGTTCATCTATAGACTCAATTAGTCTATAGAGGAAGGATCTTTCTAAATAATCCATTTATTGCTAGATCGTCATCAATAGATAAATTTTACCATGAGTCATATGTACCATTCGTGATCGGCCATGGACTTAAAACTCAGTCCAATCCATGACTTGGGTGGGCCACACCATCGACAGCAGTTAAGAGTGATATCCACCCATTGCAAAATTGATGATCATTTATAGGATCGACTGAAATGTGTTCAAGAAATTCAGACCATCCATTATGTGTGTCCCACTTAAAAAAGAGCTCACACCAAGTTTCAACCGTATCCAAAACTCAGGTGGGCCCCAACAAGTGCTTTTAGATGTTGTAGTTATGACTTTACACTGTTTCAGTTGGTATGGCCCACTTAAGCTCCGGATACAGCTGATTTTTGGGATATCTCATACCCATTAGGGGACCGCACTCCAGTACTTAGTCATTTTCAGCCCTGGGAAGTGCTCTGTTAGCTCCAAGATCGACTGTCGCCCACCAAAACTAGGCATAATTAGACTATCGCCTAAGTAAATTTAGTATCCTCATAACCCAAAGCATCTAAATGAGGCACTATCACAGCTTTAAACTTCGTTAGTTATGTTTTGACAGCATAAATACATGTATCGGAACTCCGATACTTAGTCATTTTCAGCCCTGGGAAGTGCTCTGTTGGTTCGAAAATTAACTGTCGCCTGACAAAACTAAGTGCGATTAGACTGTCGCTTAAGTGGATTTAAAATTCTCATAACCCAAAGCATCTAAATGAGGCACTATCACAGCTTTAAACTTCGTTATTTACGTTTCGACAGCATAAATACATGTATTAGAACTCCGATGCTTAGTCATTTTCAGCCTTGGGAAGTCCCATGTTGGTTCAAAGATAATTATGCGTTTAAATCTATATAAATTAAACATGGTTCTATATAAATTCATCATTGATAATATCTATTTTATAACATATCTATTTATTATAACATTATAATATACATAGATCTATACCATCTATTTATAAATATCTATAAAGCTAAGAAGTAATTTGACCAAATCTAATACAATAACTTTGATGGTCATAGCCCTAATACATGAAGACCTCAATGTTTATTTATTTAGAAAACCATCTATACTAGCTGACCGTCGACTGGTCAGCTGACTGATCGACAATGCACATAAAACTCCAGGAATTTCCTATCTTGTTCTCCAACGTTACCGACCGGTCGGATAATCGGTCAATGACCTTTGTGCACGGTGATTTGAGGCGTCCAATCCCAACACCTTTCCTTTCACCAGGTGCTCTCTTGGCACGTCGAAGAGCTTTAATTACCAGGTGTCATTATCTTGCGCGAATCTTGCATAAATGTACATGCATGCATGCATACTATAGTTGGCGACTACGTGTCAAAAGTGCATTGTATTGTATCGATATGCTAACAAATGTAGTGCTAGTTCAATGTGTAACTGAAGGTATGAGCTGGAATATCTCACCTACACTTCCATGTAAGGGCACCATAAGCATTATAAATGGTACCCTTGTGATGGTAACCTGTGCGCTTTTTTTATGCTAGCTAGCAACCCTCCTGTTGGAGACCCTTGCTCAGAAGACAGTTCTTCCATCTCCAAGTATTTGAAGCTTGATTCTTTTCCATCCTAGCTAAGAGTTGTTTTCAAATCTTAGTCTTCTCCATGGTATGGCTTGTTGTATGCGTTCTTCTTTCCCATCCACTTCATTTCAACAAAATAGATAGGGAAAACTTCAATCTTTGCAGGGCTAGCCTATCTAGCAGATGTGGGAAAAGAATGTCCCCTTTAGTTGATAATGCCCATTGAATAATGCCCAGGTTGGGGGGAAGCAGCGGGCAATTCGTGGGTCAGATTGATGGTTTTAGCCATGAAAGTGAGCATGACCTTGCTTTTATGGTGAGTGAGTTTTTGGCGAATGGGAGTTTGTGTGATGCCTGCGACTACGCTATTGGGGCTGTGTTAGGCCAAAGAAAAGAGAAGAAGCCATGCGTCATCTACTATGCAAGTAGAACTTTAAACTCGGCTTAAGCAAACTACACCACGATAGAAAAAGAACTTTTAGCTGTAATTTTTGCTTTAGACAAGTTTAGGTCCTATTTAATCGGATCCAAGATTATCATATTCACCAACCATGTCGTGCTTAAGTACCTTCTCTTTAAGAAGGATGCTAAGCCACGCTTATTAAGATGGATCCTCCTACTCCAAGAATTTGACATAGAAATACATGATAAGAAAGGAGTAGAAAACGTAGTGGCTAACCATCTCTCTAGACTTGTTCTCACCGATACCCCTGAGACGACCGCGATCAATGACATGTTCCCTGATAAACAACTTTTGAAAGTCTCCCAATTGCCATGGTATGTGGACATTGCTAACTATCTTGCTATAAGTACAATTTCAACACATTAGAATAAGCAAGATAAGGATAAGTTTTTCAACGAGGTAAGAAAATTCTTGTGGGACGACCCCTACTTATTCTAGTATTGTCCCGATTAAATTAGAAGGAGATGTGTGCCGGATGATGAGCAACACAGTATCATCTCCTTTTGTCATTCTCAGGCGTGTGGTGACCACTTTTTGACTAAGAAGACCACAGTCAAAATTCTGCAATATGGGTTTTATTGGCCCACCATGTTCAAAGATACCCATGAGTTTTGTAAAACGTGTGAGCCTTGTCAGAAATTAGGAGGAATATCCCGTAGAAATACGATGCCACACAATCCCATCTTACCAATCGAAATTTTTTATTGTTGGGGCATCGATTTCATGGGTCCATTCCCATCTTTTCTTGGAAATTTATATATAATTTGTTAGGTCAACACCCTTCTTAGTCGAAATATAATGTCCTAAACTATAGTTGATGAATTAGTCTATAGATGACGATCTAGCAATAAATGGATTATTTATAAAGATCCTTGCTTTATAGACTAATTAAGTCTATAGATGAACTATAGATCTAATAGTTTTAGGTTATAATCATTATTGAACAGATATACGTTATTTATCCATAAATCTTTATGGATAAATAATACAATATTCATTTATTGTATTATATCATATAACCATATAGTTATATTATTAGTAATATATAAATCTTATATGATATCATTTAAATGTATTTAAATGATATATATTATACAACCATAGAGAAGATTTTATATCATTTAAATATATTAACCTATATTATAGATGATATAATATTGACCATATAATACAATAAATATAATCATTTATTGTATTAAACTAATCATTTATGTATTATATCATTTATCGTAATAATACTCTAGTTATATGACTGATTTCTAAGAAGTAATTAGAAATACGATATCTAATAATAACTATGATAAAATAGTAACTAACCAATAAACATTTGGTCAACATTTATACGATAGCCTAAGTAAATAATTGACCATACCTAAAGTATTATGAAATAAAATCTCTTACATTTAAATTAATGGATATAAATTAGACAATTAACAAACCATTTTTTAGAAATAAAAAAATAAGCCCTTATTTTTTTACACGCGTACCATGTTTTGGTACGTGTGTCACGTGAAATGCTTTAACAAAAAATTTTATATAACTGATGTCTTGAAAATCCTATCATCTTTGTGGAGTACTTCACTTGATACACAGGTTGGATCACAAGAAAACATGGCTTATTATAACATTATATAGATTTATTGATTATATAATATATGTTTAATTTATAACTAAGTATATTTTATATAAATATCTATCGTAATATATTATAATTGTCTATTTTATAATATATGTTTAATTTATGACTAAGTATATTATAATATGTTATCAATGATGATAATATAATTATATATATCTAATGTGTATTTAAGATAATTATAATATCTTAAAATGTAATTTGTAATATAATTTATTAAAAATATAAATTAAATGATGTTAATGTCAGATTTTGTAACGAGATCCTCCGGCTTTTCTCCTTCGCTCCGGGAGGGATTTCCACCACCAGACCTGAAACAAGACAGCGAATAAGGGTGGCTGGGGACCAGCCGTTAGCCCTCCGACGCTTAAGTTAGGCCACAGAAGAGGAGCCAAGCAAAACGGGACCCAGATTGAATGATGAGTACGTACCTCCTATTCAAGGGAGCCATCCCCTTATATAGATCTGAAACAATCCAATCTGTTACGTGAGATGTCGAAATCCCGTTGATGTCGCATACGATACTGAGAATCCGCTGATTTCGTGGGATAAGATCCTATCTTTTTAGTCAGATCCAACCCAATGATTTCTTCCAACAATCACGCCCCTAGATGGCAATCCCTTAAAATCCGGATGGATCCGGCCAGAAGCCATAGTTAGAGTCATGGCCTCCGAAAAGGAAGGAGACGCCCGCAGCTGGGAGTCATGACCTCCGAAAAGGAAGGAGACGCCCGCAACTGGGAGTCATGACCTCCGAAAAGGAAGGAGACGCCCGCAGTAAAGCTGCTCGCAGGTTAAAATGTGGTCGCGAGTCCAAGTACATACTTTGGGTGTAATATCTTTCAACGACTTGTGAGAAGGTCTACTCGCGAATCTAGTTTTCCGTATTTGACTATCCATGACTCCTGACCAGATGATCTCGAGAGTCGAATGGGCGTCCCGCACTTGTCCAATATTCGACTCTCGATCAGATGATCTCGAGAGTCGAATGGGCGTTCCGCACTTGTCCAATATTCGACTCTCGATCAGGTGATCTCGAGAGTCGAATGGACATTTCCACGTGAAATCTTATCTCCACCATTTTGCCTATAACAGATGCCCCCCAAGTCCTTGCCGTCTAAGAATTCTTAAGGAAAGGACTTAGCTCACTATCACACGAAACCGCTCGCTACCTTCATCGAGAATGACACCCCTCATGATGGGCTGAAATTAATGAGCGCCAGCTTTTCGCAGCCTTTTCGCTGATGGGAAATGAAGGGGCGCTCGCCACGTGCTTGAGGAGTTAATGGGCGTGCCTGCTCGAGCGCTGTGTCCAACGAGGGACTGCCACGTGCCATCAGATACGGCGGAATGATTGCCTATAAATATACGGAGTCCGCCATTTCTTTGAGTTTCTACAGAATTTTTTCGAAAGAATCCTGCAACCTTTTCTTTCCATTCTTCTTCTTCCGGTGCTCAATCTCTCTTTCTTGGTATTACTTCCTTTTTCTTCTTTTTTTATTTTCATCTCCCCATGGCTGGGAACTCTGACGAGACCACTGTCCCCCTTGGCGATGCCACTCCGGAGTCCTCTGCCTCCAGCAGTGCAAGGGTTTCGGCGGGGAGATACACAGCAGCCGGGTATCCTTCCGTTTTATCGGAGGACCGGCTGGCTGAGCTCCGGGAGAGATACCAAATCCCTGCCTCTGTAACTCTCCGCTTGCCCGGAGGTGGAGAAACACCCGACTCCCCCCCCCCCAGGATGCGTAGCATTTTACGAGTACCAGCTCATCTTGGGGGTACGCCTTCCCCTCCATCCCTTTGTTCGCGATGTATTACGATGTTACAAGATTGCCCCTGGGCAACTTATTGTGAACGGGTGGAGGGTGGTGTTGGGCTCCTTTGCCCTTTGGGCTCAGGCTGGCAACGGGGAACTCACGGCGGAGGAGTTCCTCCGTATGTTCCGCCTGAAGAAAGCTCCATCCAGCGAAGGCTGGTATTATTTATGCTACTGGCACCGGGATAACTTCGTGTTGGGTAAGCCCTCCTCGAACTATCCCGGCTGGAGGAAGCGGTGGTTCTATGCTTCCGGGAGCTGGGAGTCTGCCTCCTCCAGGGGTCCAGGAGTGACCCGGTTTTTCTGTGAAGGTAGACAATCCCGTATTGTGCAGTTTCCTTAAAATAAATTTTTAGGGTTTTGCTTTGACCATGATTTGTGCTCGCAGGTATCCCAGCTTTGCGGAAACCGAATTTGAAGGGTGGGATCAACGAGAAGATCGTCCGAGTATATAAGGTGCCTGTCGGAGATAGGCATATCGAGGCTTGCTTATCGCCTCAGCGACTTGCAGCAGCAGGCCTCATATCCAGAAGAGAAGTCGAAATGACGAAGGCTGGAGAGAAGAGAGGCCTACTGCCCCGTCTAAAGGGCACAGGTTCCAAAAGGCAGAAGAGGACCCCTGCCGAACCATCTCAACCTTCCATCCGCGCGGGCAGCGATCAGCCTGCCCTTCCCGCGAGTGTGGCGGGGGCCCCAGCTGGGCCTACTATCCCTTCACTGGTGGTCGCACCTGGGCCACCAGTGATCAACATTGCAGACAATTCCCCAGATGGGGTGGGGTCCAGCTGCCCCCCAGCTGAAGAGGCTCGAGAGCAGGTAGAGCCTCAAGGGTCAACTCCTGCTCGGGAACTGGTCCCAGCTGCCGAGCAGGGACCTGCTCGCGAGTCCATGCCTCCGCCCCGCGAGCAGACCGGTTTGGTCGTTGCCCAACCGTCTGGGAGCGGGACGTACTCGATTCCGCGCCACCTCCACCCTGTGTGTAAGTTCTTGTTTGAGAACGCCCCGCCTCACGCCTTCGGCTCCCTCCCCGAGCCAAGTCCTGAGAACCTTATCCTCGAAGCAGGGATGAGGATGGTTCAGGTAAAACTTCTGTCAAGATCTGTTTTCGACCTGTCGCTACGTTCCAGAAATCTTAATACTTTTCATCTCTGTGCAGGGTTTAGATCTGATTCTGCGAACGAGGCGTGATATCGTTGCCGCCCGTCGCACGATAGAGGAGGCTGAGGGAAAGAGGACTGCCTTGGAAAAGGCAGTTCAAGGAAGAGATCAGCTGCTCAAGGCTCGTGAGGCAGTGATCTCGAAGAGAGATGAGGAAAAAAAGATCCTCATTGAGAAGATCCAAGTCCTGACCGACAGGTATCAAGCCTTGGACTCAGACTACGCGAAGCTCACGGGTCTGAAGGAGAAGGCAGAGAGAGAGAGGGAGATCTTCCGACAGGACAAGATCTCATTAGAGGAGCAATTCGCGGGAGCCAGGTCGCAGCTCAAGGAGGCCTACGACAACCTGACTAGGGAGCGCACCGCTCTTGCGCAGCTTAAGGACGACTCGATCCACTGGGACGAGGAGAGAGTCGCCCTTGTAAAAATGCTCTCGGAGGAAGGTACTCGGGCAGTTTCCGAGTTCCGGACTTCGCAGCTGTATGACGATGAGCGATATGAGTCATACGATGCTGGTCGAGACTTTGCACTGAGAGTAGTGCAACGAATGATCCCATCCTTCGATATGGGGGAATTCGGTCGAGTCGCGACCATCATAGCTGCAGAAGAGCAAGCTGCTGCCGAGAACGAGGTGACCGAAGCCACGCAGGCTGAAGGGGCTCCTGAAATGGGCCCTGAAGTCGAGAGCGTGGCTCCTCCTAGCGATTGATTTCCTTTTATTTTCTTCTCTTGTATCTGCGCTCATGTATATGTAATCATATGATTATCAATGAAAAGATATTTTTGGAAGTATTGCTGTTTCGTTGCTGTTCTCCCTTCATCTTTCTTTTTTGGCTTGTTAATCTTGAATGGATTCGTCAGAGATGTGACCCTTTAATTCGAGCATGAATTAAGCTGCTCGCGATCAGGATGTGACCCCGTTCACTGCCCTAATTTGGGCACGAGCTGTGGTGCTCGCATTTTGGAGTGCGATTCCTCCTCACCAATCGCGAGTAACTAACTCATGAAAAAATGAATTAGACTCAATCCGGGGGTCGTGAGACCATGTCCGCGTTGAGATAGACTGATCTATCGATTGAGATTTTGATTCTACCAAGGGCAGAAGGTTGGTCAAGAGATGGTATCCATTCTCTTCGGGGCTGTTCAGGTCCATGAGAATGGAGAAGCGACCAACTAGTAATGATTTCAGCCCTACCAAGGGTAGGCAATTGGCCAAGAGGATGTGTAAGCACTCTTCAGGGCTATTCGGGTCCATGAGAATGGAGAAGCGACCAAAAGATATTTTTCACTTTATTCATAAAATGTTATGATAAACTACATCGAATCTAGGGGTAGTATCTTAGCAAATGCTCCACGTGCCAAGGGCGACGTATAGGCTTCCCTTGCATGTCTTCAAGATAATAAGTACCGGGTCGTACAACCCTAATAACCCGATACGGGCCTTCCCAATTCGGATCCAATGAACGAACAGGAATTCTAAGATTTCGCCTTAGAACCAAATCTCCGAACTGGAAAGATCTAGGTCGAACCTTTGCATTCCGATAACGAGCAATACGTTGCTGATATGCCGCCACTCGTACTTGGGAAGCATTTCTTCGCTCTTCCAAGAGATCGAGATGAAGTCGGATATTTTCCCGATTGCTCGCGGGATCATACTGTTCGATCCGGTATGAGGGCACTTGAATTTCCACTGGTACTACTGCGTCAACACCAAATGCTAAGGAGAAAGGAGTTTCACCTGTCGATGTACAAGCCGTGGTTCTATAGGCCCATAATACTTCTGGCAGAAGTTCTGGCCACACCCCTTTACATTCACTTAGCTTGGTCTTTAAATGATGCTTTATAATTTTATTCACTGCCTCGACCTGCCCATTCGCCTGTGGATGATATGGAGAAGTGCGGAGATTACGTATCTTCCATTTGTCGCAAAATTCATCAAAGGCTGCGTTGTCGAACTGCGTTCCGTTATCGGTAATTATGGTATGAGGAAGTCCGAAGCGACATATAATATTTCTCCACATAAACTTAGTAGTTTGTCTTTCAGTAATTTTGGCTAATGGTTCTGCCTCGGCCCATTTGGTGAAATAATCAACCGCCACGATCGCGAACCTATTCTGTCCCTTTCCCATAGGTAAGGGACCGATGATATCGATCCCCCACTGAGCAAAAGGCCAAGGGCTGTCGACTGGGGTCATCCGCTCAGACGGTACGCGAGGTATAGGTTGATATCGTTGACACTTGTCGCATTTTTTAGAAAATTCTATGGCGTCTGCTTTCATTGTAGGCCAATAATATCCTTGCCTCATTGCTTTATATGCTAGAGATCGCCCCCTGGGATGATTACCACATGCCCCCTGGTGTACTTCATCTAGAACACGATGTGCTTCTTCTGGATGAAGACACCTCAAATAAGGCAAGGAGAAGCTTTTTCGCAACAAGATTCCATCTTGTATGGTGTATCTGGCAGCTCGAAGCTGAATTTGTCTTGCAGCTTTCTTGTTTTCTGGTAGGTATCCATCTCTAAGATAAAGGATGATAGGATCCATCCAGCATGGAGACGATTGTAACGATATAACTTGCTCGGGAGTCACTTGGTCGATACTCGAGTGTTGACGGTGCTCAATGGGGATCGAATGTGATAGTTCTGATTCTGGTGCAGAAGCGAGTTTTGCCAAGGAATCGGCCAGTTGGTTCTGCTCGCGAGGGATATGGAATATTTTGTAAGTCTTCAGTTTGGCGAGCAGGATGAGGACACGAGACTTGTATAAGGCCATTCTTTCTTCTTTGGTTTCGAATTCGCCAAGAACTTGGTTGACAATGAGCTGGGAGTCGCTATGAATTATCAAATTCTGGACTGCGAGGACGACGGCTAGCTCGAGGCCGACAATAAGGGCCTCATATTCTGCTTCATTATTGGAGATGCGTGATTCAAAACGCAGAGCGTATTGAAAATGCGACCCGTCTGGAGCCACTAAAATCAGGCCCGCTCCACTGCCACTGGCCCGTGACGACCCGTCTACAAAGAGCGACCAAGAAGGCTGGTCGCTGGTCATACCGCTATCTTCAGAAGAATATGTAAATTCGGCGATGAAGTCAGCCACGGCCTGGCCCTTGACTGCGGTCCTAGGACAGAATGAAATATCGTGCTCGCTGATCTCGACGGCCCATTTAGTTAAGCGTCCGGAAGCCTCAGGCTTTTGGAGGACTTGACGTAGTGGATGATTCGTTGGTACTAAAATAGGATGGGCTTGAAAGTATGGTCGCAGTTTTCGAGCTGCCGTGATTAAGGCTAAGGCCAGTTTCTCCAAATCAGAATACCTAGTTTCTGCATCAACCATTGCTCGACTGATATAATAAACGGGCCTTTGCACCCCGGAATCTTCTCTTATTAAAGCGGCACTAACGGCCGTGGAAGACACAGATAAATAAAGAATGAGTTGCTCATGTGCCATAGGCTTGGATAAAATGGGGGGAGCGCTCATATATTGCTTCAGTTGTTGAAAAGCTTCTTCACATTGAGGTGTCCAATTCCAATCAGACTTGGCCGTTGCACGAAGGAGTTTGAAGAAAGGCAGGCACTTGTCAGATGCTCGCGAGATGAACCTGTTCAATGATGCGATGCGACCAGCTAGACGCTGAACGTCCTTCAGAGTCACTGGGGATTTCATCTCTATCAACGCTTTAATCTTTTCGGGATTCGCTTCAATTCCACGCTGGCCAACCATGAACCCAAGAAATTTTCCTGCAGATACTCCAAACGCGCATTTTTCTGGATTTAATTTCATCTGATACTTCCTCATCAGATCAAAGGCTTCTCGAAGATCTGGAATGTGGTCATCTTCATTGATGCTTTTCACGAGCATATCGTCGACATATACTTCCATGTTCCTACCGATTTGAGCAGCGAATATTTTGTTGACAAGACGCTGATAAGTGGCCCCTGCATTTTTGAGACCAAACGGCATTACCTGGTAGCAATATAGTCCTCGATCTGTGATGAAGGCAGTGTGTTGGCCATCGGGTGGATGCATCATAATCTGGTTGTAACCAGAGTAAGCATCCATAAAACTGAGGAGGGCGTGTCCAGCTGTTGAGTCGACCAACTGGTCGATTTGTGGTGTCGGGAAGCTATCTTTGGGACATGCTTTGTTTAAGTCTGAATAATCGACGCACATCCTCCATTTGCCATTAGCTTTCCGGACGAGTACTACGTTGGCGACCCACTGTGGGTAGTCAACTTCTTTTATGAAATTTGCCGCGAGCAGCTTCTCAACTTCAGTTTTGATCGCCATCTGTCTTTCTGCAGTGAAGGCGCGTCGACGCTGATGTACGGGTTTATGCTTTGGGTCAATGTTGAGACGATGTACGATAACATTAGGATCGATGCCCGGCATATCTTTATGAGACCAAGCAAACACGTCCTGGTATTCAGTAAGGAAACGAATCAAATTTTCGCGGTGGATACTATTTAATGAGGAACCGATGTACACGATCTTAGACTGGTCGTCTTCGGTTAAGCGGATTGCCACTGTTTCCTCCCCTGGGGTTCCTGATTTCAGAGCACTTTCTCTTGGATCCAACGTGGTGGCGAGAACGTCGGGTGATCCTTGAACTATTTCCATGACAGGTGTCGCTTGAGCCTTCTTTCGATCTTGGAGGGCTATCTGGTAACAGGACCGTGCCTCCTGCTGACTTCCTCGCACGACCCCTATGCCATTTGGGGTTGGAAATTTAACGCATAAATATGAAGGGTGTAAGGCCGCTCCAATCTTAGTTAGAGACGGTCTCCCCAAGATGGCGTTATATGCTGATTTTCGATCCACGACGAGGAAGTTTACGAAGACGGTGGTCTTCGCTGGACTCTCCCCAAAGGTGACTGGGAGATCGATACTTCCTTCAGGTGTCACCACTTCTCCTCCAAAGCCGACAAGAGGGGTCGATACTGGCTTGAGGAGGTTTCTGGCAAGTGCCATCTTGTCGAAAGCCTCCAAATATAGAATATCGGCCGAGCTACCTGTATCCACCATAATTCGATGAGTCAGATAATTTGATACCTTCAGTGTGACTACGATGGAATCTTCATGAGGGAAATGAATTCCCGCTGCATCTTCGAGGGTGAAAGAAATTGGGGGAGGGCTAGCCTTCGAAGAGTTGGACGTTTGTTCCAGCCAATAGATCTGCTGGGGTTCTTTGGACGCCTTTCGGGCGTATGCCTTTCTTGAAGCTTGAGAGTCACCCCCGCAAGCTGGACCCCCGACGATAGTGCGAATTTCTCCTGTGGGCTCAGCATCCTCTTGGTCGGTTTGATGATGAGACGGTTCCTTTTGGCGAGATGAGGTCTTCGCCCTTTCTGGTGACCTATGTTTACGAGTAACGTAATCCTGGAGATGGCCTTTTCGAATAAGAGCTTCGATATGGTCTCGCAGGGAGATACAATCCTGGGTCCTATGCCCATGATCTTTGTGAAAGTAACAGAACTTACTTTTATCTCTCTTCTCGGGATCGGACTTAATCTTTGCAGGCCACTTCACATATGGCTTGTGTTTTATCTCCATTAGAACCTTTTCAGGAGACCGATTAAGAGGAGTGTAATTATGATATTTACCAGAGTAAGGCTTCCTGGGAGAGCGATCGCGCTGATCGCGATGGTATTTCTTATCTGTAGAAGTTCCTTCTGGCTTGCGTTTCTTACTTTGTACTCCATGACGTGTCAATGCGACTTCTTCTGCATTGATATATTTCTGAGCTTTGGCTTGGAATTCCGCCATAGTTTTCGGCGGGCTCTTATCCAAGGCAAACCTAAATTTCTCGCTCGTTATTCCAGCAATGAGGGCTGTGAGACCCTTTTCTTCAGTGTAACCCTCAGTTTGAACGGCTTCGGCAGTGAAGCGTACTGTGAACTCTTTTATTGTCTCCCCATGTTGCTGTTTCAGGTTCATCAGATGGGAGGCTGGCTTTTTAATGCGAATACTTCCCATGAATTGAGAAAGAAATATCTCCGACAATTGAGAAAAGGAACTGATGGAAAGTGGCTTTAACCCCCGAAACCACGTACGGGCCGCTTCCTTCAATGTAAGGGGAAAAGCCCTACACATGATTTCTGAACCATGTCCCTCCAACTCCATGAGGGACCTATATGTTTCCAGATGTTCCAGAGGATCGCCAATGCCTGTATACGGAGCGATAACAGGCGTTCGATACTTTTTGGGTAACGGGGCTTCCATGACCTCGCTTGTGAAGGGAGATTCAGATTGATGTATAGCCGCCATGACAGCAGATGGCCGATTTGCCTGGTATCTCTGCTCCATGAGATCAAAACGGTCTTGGATTCTTTTGAGATCCCCTTCCCATGGCAAGGTATAGCTAGACGTTTCGGCGTTGGAGCCTTGCGGTTGAGGTTGTCGAGACGAACTGGAATGTATAGAATGTGGAGACAGCACAGGGGGATGGCCGCCAAGTGGCGGGACCTGTGGTTCATCCATAGAATGCCTGGAAGCAACTGGTATGGGTGGCGGTGGTAACCCTTCGGAGGGTTGTCTTTGCGGTTCAGGGAAGTGCTGATCAAGTCGATTTGACAGTGCCTGAACTCCGGCGTTTAGAGTTAGGAGAGTGTTCCCGAGGAATCGTAGGACATCATCCTGATTTCCAGAAGCCCCCAATAATGGATTTGTTGATGGCATATTTGGGCTCCTTGAGGGATATCCGTCGGAACAGGTGGGAGGGAAGGTGCGGATTCCGTCTCACCGGGCGGAGGTGGTGCCTGCCTTGAAGTTGAAGGATGAACAGTCTTTTTAGGAGGCATCACCGAAGGATTTTGATCGGTGGTTAACACGATTGATTTTGATGATCAAGTCGTTTCCCACAGACGGCGCCAAACTGTTAATGTCAGATTTTGTAACGAGATCCTCCGGCTTTTCTCCTTCGCTCCGGGAGGGATTTCCACCACCAGACCTGAAACAAGACAGCGAATAAGGGTGGCTGGGGACCAGCCGTTAGCCCTCCGACGCTTAAGTTAGGCCACAGAAGAGGAGCCAAGCAAAACGGGACCCAGATTGAATGATGAGTACGTACCTCCTATTCAAGGGAGCCATCCCCTTATATAGATCTGAAACAATCCAATCTGTTACGTGAGATGTCGAAATCCCGTTGATGTCGCATACGATACTGAGAATCCGCTGATTTCGTGGGACAAGATCCTATCTTTTTAGTCAGATCCAACCCAATGATTTCTTCCAACAATCACGCCCCTAGATGGCAATCCCTTAAAATCCGGATGGATCCGGCCAGAAGCCATAGTTAGAGTCATGGCCTCCGAAAAGGAAGGAGACGCCCGCAGCTGGGAGTCATGACCTCCGAAAAGGAAGGAGACGCCCGCAGCTGGGAGTCATGACCTCCGAAAAGGAAGGAGACGCCCGCAGTAAAGCTGCTCGCAGGTTAAAATGTGGTCGCGAGTCCAAGTACATACTTTGGGTGTAATATCTTTCAACGACTTGTGAGAAGGTCTACTCGCGAATCTAGTTTTCCGTATTTGACTATCCATGACTCCTGACCAGATGATCTCGAGAGTCGAATGGGCGTCCCGCACTTGTCCAATATTCGACTCTCGATCAGATGATCTCGAGAGTCGAATGGGCGTTCCGCACTTGTCCAATATTCGACTCTCGATCAGGTGATCTCGAGAGTCGAATGGACATTTCCACGTGAAATCTTATCTCCACCATTTTGCCTATAACAAATGATATTATAAAATACAATATCTATATTTTATTGTAATATATATTATACTAATAATAGATTTAAATGATATATATTATACATTAGATGATATAAAATATTATATCATCTAATATGGCAAAGGTTATACGATAAATGATATTATACAATAAATGATTAGTTTAATACGATAGCCTAAGTATATGGTTATACGATATAATACAATAAAGTATCATATAACTAGAGTAAATATGTTTTATAACATATATTAAATCCATTTACACATAAATCTATTTTATAACATAGACATGTGTAATCGTCCATGTATAAATTTTATATAGATTTCCAATCATTATATCATTGATAATATAACATAGACAATTAGATAGTATATAAAACATGGTTCTAGATCTATTGATTCTATATCATAGATAAAATATAACATAGATCTTAAATATATAGATCTATTTTATAAATAGATGATATAAAATCTTAAATGATAGTTTATTATATCATTTAAATGTATTTAAATGATATAATATATTATATCATTTAAATACAATAATATATATTGTACAATCGAATTTTGCTTATCCTTGATCAAAGGGGTAGAACTCAACCCACCTTCGCCAAAGAAACGGTTGACGTTGTGGCTTTTGGGGTCGGAGCCCACATCGGATTTCCAGTTGCCGGAGGCGTAAAACCATTTTTTCCTCCACCCGGGATAATTTGAAGTAGGGTTCCCTGAGATGAAGTTATCCCGGTGCCAAAAAATAGAGATAGTATCAACCCTCACTGGATGGGGCTTTCTTCAGTTGGTACATTCTCAAAAACTCATCAGCGGTCAGGTCCTCATTTCCCGCCTACTTCCAGAGGACGAACGCACTCATTACCACACACTAGCCATTCACTATGAGTTGGCCGGGGGCAATTTTATATACACGGAGGACGTTACAAATAAAGAGATGAAGAGGAAGGCGTATACCGAGCCGTAAAAAAATTCGTATATAGCGACACAGCCTAGTGGTGGAGAATTGGTAGTGTCTCCCCTCCCTGGCAGCCTAAGAATGACGGAGTTAGGAATCCGGTACCTTTCCCGTAAGCTCAAAAGTTGTTCCTCCGTCATTATCGATGGGTAACCAGTTGCAGAATATCTTCCCACTGACACTCTGACGTTATTCGATTCAGATTAATCGGGAGTATCATCTCCTAAAGGAACGGCTTCCTCGTCGGAGTTCTCCGCCATAGCAAAGGAAAAAGAAAGATAAAAGGAAATAGGGAAAAGAAAAAGAAATACCTTTACGGAGAGGTTACGCCAAGTACGAGAAGAAGAGAAGGAAGAAGATTTCTGAAATTCTCCAGGAAGATTTCGAAAATGAAGTAACCTCCACAGACTCTAATATTTATAGGCAATCATTTCTCCCCAATTCGAGTGGCACGCGGCGACTCTCCATTTGACACGATAATCGAACTAGCACGAGCATTAAATTTTGAGACACGTGGCGAGCGTCGCTTCATCTCTCTTAGCCGAAAAGCTGCGGAAAGCTGGGGCTCATAAATGCAAGGTCAGTCCTGGTCAGTCTTGTACGGTTTCTCCTCTAGTAGGCGGTTACGCATACAGACAAATCCTTTGACGTAGCTTTTCAACGCTAAGGATTTGGGGGGCATCTGTTGTAGGATAAAGTTGTTCTAATGAAGGAATATGAGCAATATGCGATTAGCGAGCAGCTTAGCTCGGGCTCGTTGAAAGAGATTGTATCTCCGCATGCGAGCAGCTCAGCTTGGGCTAGTTAAAAAGGTCGCATCTCCACATGCGAGCAGCTCGGTTCGTGACCGTTAAACAAGGTTATCTTTGAACCCAAATTAGAAATAGAAATCTGATTTCCAACAGGGGTATAATCATAGTTATTACCACCTAAATCTAATACAATAAATGAATATTATATTTATTGTTGTAGTGAGAATATATTAGCCCTCATAGATGGTTAAATACACTGTGTGATTAAACTTGTAAGGTTGATTACCTATAGATGGTTAAAATAGGTATCCATGATATATACATCATGTGACTTATCTATAAGAAATATGGTACTTATAATTAGCCATTATAATTAGGTATTCTGAATAATACACATCAGTACCTAATTTCTAGATATAAGTACTAGAAATGAGGGTACATTTTCATAGATACATAAGGTATTCTGTTATTCCCATAACCCTCCATGTATGGTATTCCCTAAACCCAAAATTGAGATTACCCTCTCAACGTGATATGTTCCCAAAATTTAAGCCGTCCACATGATGCAGCACCTTGAAAAACTCCTGGGTCCCAACTTTTAACCTGGTTCACAAATTTGGTGGGTCATGGCAAAAGGAAATAGTTTCCTCTGCCTCTCTCCCTTCTATAGCCTATTATAGTTTTGAATCAAGTTGAAAGTTGGGCCCTAAAAGTTTTTCAAGGTGCTGCATCATGTGGACGACTCAGATTTTGAGAACACATTATGTGTGATGAGTCTTCAAAAAGTTCTCACGAGTTCTCGTGAGAAATGGTTCGTAGGTGAGCATTCCTCTCTCTCTCTCTCTCGATATATATATATATATATATATATATATATATATATATATATATATATATATATATATATATGGGAAAATGTACTATGCACTCGACCTCATGGGAAGTTCCCATGAGGTCGAGCTGTGTGGGCCCCATTATGATGTTTGATGGGCATCTGCACCATGAGTCAGATGTACCATTCGTGATCGGCCATGGACTTAAAACTCAGTCCAATCCATGACTTGGGTGGGCCACACCATCGACAGCAGTTAAGAGTGATATCTACCCATTGCAAAATTGATGATCATTTATAGGATCGACTGAAATGTGTTTGAGAAATCCATGTTAGTGCACTTTTCCGTGGCATACTAGTGCACCTTGTTTGTCAATCACTTACATCAGTGAGTCTAGTGTCGATTGAGCCCAATGACAAGAAGACCGAAGACTCAGTGGTCCCGCTGCATCAAGGAAGAAGATACAGGTAAAAGTGATGCCTTGATGTGCCTTAACCTGGACCAAAACCCAACCCCTTAACCTCCTTGATGACCTTGACCATATTAGGGAACCTTTAGTCATCATAGATTGTCCCTAGGTGTCCCAAAACATCACCTAAATCTTGGCCTAAGTGAGAGGGTTGAAGAATGGATGGGTCAGCAAAATAGTGGGCTAAACCCAGGCCTGTCCGACCGGTCACGACCGGTCGTGGACCCCTAGCCAACCGGTAAAGACCGGTCAGACAGACAGTCCAATTTGGACAGCAGGCTGCTGGAGTGGATGGCCATTGGGCCGACCGGTCGTGGACCCCTGGCCGACCGGTCATGACTGGTCGGACAGACTCCCCAACTAAGACAGCAAGCATTCTGTCTCTGGCCGACCAGTCGTGCGATCGGTCTGCACTAGCCATTTTTTGCCCGTTTTGTATCCGTTGTGCATTTTTCTATGTAAGGGCTTGGCTCATTTTGAGGGGCAGATGAGAGGGTTTTGAGAGTCATCTTTTGGGGCCTCAAAGAGGAGGGTTTCAAGTCATATCCCTTGTGTTTAAACACAAGTGAGGGCATTCAAATGCAAACTAGAGATGACTTGATTCCTCTCTCAATTCTAGAGGTGAAACACTATACCATATAGGCATATCTCTTGTTCAAGTTTCTAGAAGACCCTCTAGCTGGATCTCCTAGTTAGAACAAACTATATATCCCATGTAGGAGATTCAACCATCCTCCCATCACCTTGGGCATCTCAAAGGCATCACATGCAAGGTGTTTGATCAAGTGTGGCTGAGGTATTGGCGACGCAACGGCAACACGATCGTGGGAGCAAGGGAAGCTGATTGAAGCACGGGAGAGCAGAGATCAAGCAACTCAAACCGGCGCTAAACAAGGGGCTCATCGGACAAGTAAGGTTGTCTTAATTGAGAGTCCATTTAGAGTTTGTTTGTCAAACTCGATCTAGGGACGTTAGCCGTTCCATGGCTCGTTTGCCGGGCCTAAACTAAGTCTCCAAGGGGGAGCCTCCGACATGGGAGTGAACGTGCGTCGGGTTGAGAGTTAGCCGATGTCCAAAACTCCATTTGGGTTGAGAGTTAGCCCTTTGTCCAAAACTCCGATTACGGTTGAGAGGTGAACCGGTAAAACCTCCGTGTAAAGGTTGAGAGGTGAACCTCATTTAAAACCTTCGATAGTGAATGCCGATGTGCTCAAAGAAGTTGAGTACTTGAACCGGGAGTGGAGTAGACCCAAAGTCGAACCACTATACATGCTTGTGTTTGTGATTGAATTGAGCACATTGATATCTTAGCATTGTTAGTTTAATTTTCTAATTATGAATGCTTGATAGGAATGTATGCTAGGCACTAATTAGGCACATCCACACATAAGATGTACTTTCACTAGTATTGTAGACTTGAGCTCATTGATCCATTCTCATAAGTCTACTTAGGTTGCATAGGTTAGGAGCTTGATTAGTTAAATCTTTTGATTACCTATGCATGCTTTAGACTAGGTTGTTTATTGCTTAATCATATGCTAGTCTTGTGATTGGACCCACTTAGGCTTGGAAGCCGAAGTGTTCTTACTTACTTAGTTTGATTTGTTGAATTATATAAGTAGGCGAAAAGAATTTCAAAAAAGGTCCTGATCACCCCCTCCTGTAGGTTTAGCTATAATTCTATTTGCTCTTTAAGCTTCCGCACATACGTGGGTGTCGTGTTAGACTACCGACGTACTTTCAATCCAGACCATCTATTATGTGTGTCCCACTTAAAAAAGAGCTCACACCAAGTTTCAACCGTATCCAAAACTCAGGTGGGCCTCAACAAGTGCTTTTAGATGTTGTAGTTATGACTTTACACTGTTTCAGTTGGTATGGCCCACTTGAGCTCCGGATACAGCTGATTTTTGGGATATCCCATACCCATTAGGGGACCCACCAAATGCATGGTGTGGTACTACCTTTTCCTATATATATATATATATATATATATATATATATATATATATATATATATATATATATATATAAGGTAAAATCATGGTCAAGATAAATAGGGTTAATGAAAGAGAGCTTTTGTTATAATGTTCATTGTATGACCATTAGTTTTGGTCCATTGCATGTTCACATTGCACATTACATTAATGTCAATAGTGTTGTCAGTCGGGGTGTCTCACATGCATGCTTTCCACCACTTCGCATAAGGGGCTTTCAATTGAATATTCATGACCCACATATGATTCTATTAGAAAGGCTAGAATCATCTGCAACTTGTTTTACACAATCATCTGCCCACCATGTCATATATGTGTGTGTGTGTGTGTGTGTGTGTGTGTGTGTGTGACACTCATTAAGGGCTACTCGCATAATGGGGGCTGCTCACATGACGGGAGCTGCTCACATGACGGGGGTCTCCCCACATGACAGGAGTTGCTCACATAATAGGGGTTGCTCACATCACGGGGGCTTCTCACATGACGGGAGTTGCTCACATGATGGGGGTTTGCTTACATGACGGGAGCTGCTCATATAACGGGGGTCTCCCGTCGGGGAGACCCCCGTTATATGAGCAGCTCCCGTCATGTAAGCAAACCCCCATCATGTGAGAAGCCCCCGTGATGTGAGCAGCTCCTATCATGTGGGGAGACCCCCGTTATGTGAGCAACTGCCGTCATGTGAGCAGCCTCAGTCATGTGAGCAACTCTCGTCATGTGAGCAGCCCCCATTATGAGAGCAACCCTGGTCTCTGGTCTTTAGCAGGGACGTCCCTCGTCTCATAGTACCAGCAGTCCATATAGGCTGGATTTGGCTTGTTTCTGTTCATAGCTCCGAACATCTCCATTAAGAGACGTAATCATCTAGACATCTAGAGTGGCTAGGCCATCCCCTTATCTAAGGATTAACAGAATAAACACCTTATCCCCTGAAATCAGCAGTGATCTTAACGGCTTGCGTAATAGATTGGATCACCCGGATCTGTATAAATAGATGGCCCCACAGATGATAAAGGTACACAATCTCTAAGCCTACGTTTCACACTTCATCTTACTATCAAGTCACCTCTGACTTAAGCTTCGGAGGGCCAACGGCCAAGTGCTGGCCAACCTTAGTTTTCTTCTTTGGCTTTCAGGTTTGGAGGGGAGCTTATTTTGAGAAGGGCATAAGCTTGGGAGGGACCTGTTACCAGAATCTGACGTCAACAGCGCTCGTATGCTTTGCAAAACTCGTGGGTGTCCTTAAATAGATTGGGCCAATAAAAATCACATTGTAGAATTTATGCAGTGGTTTTCTTGGTGGAAAAATGATCCCCACATGCTTGACTATGACAAAAGGAGATGACAATGTGATAGTAGGACCCCCCGTTGTAAATCTTTAGGTCTTGGACAATGTGAATCTAATACAATACATTGGGGGTTTACATAGTCTTCATATATTATATCACATCATTTACTAACTAGTACGCCCATCTTTGATGAATATTACTTTGATGTATAATTATTATTACTAATAATAATACTAAGAAGTAATTATCGTGATATTTGCTGTATAAAACTATATTATATCATTTATAATATCTAGTATTATCATTTAAATGTATTATAGATTTTATACTAAGATGATATAATTTATATATATTTTATTATGCGTATTATTATTGTTTTATATCATAGATCTATACTAAGATATAATATAGTATAATATTATAATTACAATCATATTTAATCTGTAATATATATATGTATCAAAGGTCTACCTCTATTCCATTGGACAAGATGATATGTCCAAGGACTATTCCTCTTTGTACCATAAAATGGCACTTCTCCCAGTTTAAAATAAGGTTCTTCTCCTCACACCTTGTCAAGACCAACTTCAAGTGACTAAGACACTCCTCAAAAGTACAACCAAAAATAGAAAAATCGTCCATGAAAACTTTGAGAAATTCACTCACCATGTCTGAGAAAATACTCAACATGCAATGTTAGAATGTGGCGGGTGCATTACATAGCCCGAATGGCATCCTTCGGTATACGAACGTGCCAAACGGGCATGTAAAGGTGGTCTTATCTTGGTCTTCCGAGGCTATCTCAATTTGGTTGTAACTGGAATAGCCATCGAGGAAGCAATAATAGGAGTGACCTGCTAACCTTTTCAAAATTTGATCCATGAATGGGAGAGGGAAGTGGTCCTTCTTAGTGACCGTGTTTAGCTTTCGATAATCTATGTGCATATGCCAACCGGTGGTCACTCTAGTCGGTATAAGCTCGTTGTTGGCATATTCTATGATGGTAATACCGGACTTCTTAGGGACAACTTGGGTAGGACTCACCCATTGGCTATCCGAGATGGGGTAGATGATACTCATATCTAGTAGTTTTAACACCTAGGCTTTGACAATCTCCATCATGTTTGGATTTAGCCTTCTTCGAGGTTGTCTAATCGTTTTTACATTTTCCTCGAGGTGTATACGGTGAGTGCAAACCGAAGAGTCTATCCCCTTAAGGTCCGCTATTGGCCAACCTATGGCTCCCCTAAGTTCTTGAGTAGCTCAATCAACTTGAGCTCTTAGTTTTTCTTAGGTGAGAGGCAATGACAACTGGGAATGTTACTTCTTGACCCAAATATATATATTTCAGCTCAGATGGCAATGGTTTAAGGTCAAGCTTCAGTGATTTGATGTTAGACGATAGAGGCCTTGATGTGGTTGGTGGCAATCTTATAAAATGGGGCCTCCACCGACTAATACCAACTACCGATTTCTCAATATTCAATGCTTGCACAATTTCACTAATGATGGGGTCTTTGGAATCCTCGAAATGTGCTAAGCATGTATCCAAGCTTTCTAGTGGTTCAAATTGGAGGAGCTCTTCTTCTTCAAAAGATTCGAGCATGTTTACCTCAAAGAGCTCATCATCATCATCATCCCTATGCCTTTTGCCCAAGTGGAACACATTCACCTCTAATGTCATGTTTCCAAAGGACAATTACATTACCCCATTCCAAAATTTATTATTGCATTTGATGTAACAAGAAAGGGAGGCCTAGAATCACCGGTATTTGAGTGCTAGCATCTAATACCGGTTATGTGTCTATGATAATGAAATCTATCGGTTATTGATATAAATCTTATATTATATCATTTAAATACAATAAACTATCATTTATTGTATTATATCGTATAATCATATACTTAGGCTTAAATATCGTATAACCATAATTATTACCATATTTAAGGTTATTTACTTAGGCTATCATATAAATGTATAAATTAGAAATAGAAATCTGATTTCCAGATTTAAATGGGATTGTTTGTGCTTGAATGTTATATCCTCCAATTAGATGAGAGATAGGACTTTGATTCTAATTGTGTTGTGCTTGGATGAATGGATTGGCATTGGACTACTACAAGTGGATCCTTGATGCTCTAGTTCTTCTTATTTTCAGATTTTTTTATTTTATGTGAAAAACTATTTTCCTAAACTTCTTAGATTCTAGTTATTAGAGTAGTTGGAATTGTTTACCTCTTTCCTTGTGGATTGACCTTGGTCTTACCGAGATTATTACTACATCACAGCCTTGCACTTAAGGCGAGTGTGAACAAGTTTTTGGCGTCATTGCCGGGGAAAAGGTTATAACGGTTCTAATTGTTCTAGTAGCTATAGAGTAGTTTTAGTTAGGTAGAATTTTATTATGGACTATCTATTCCAACCCTAAACTCAATCAACGGTCAGCTAGCATAGATGGATTTAGCTTCATTTAGTACTTCCTCATCAGGTCAAAGGCTTCCCGAAGGTCTGTGAGGTGATCATTGACGGCGATACTTTTTATAAGCATGTCGTCAACGTAAACTTCCATATTCTTACCAATTTGTGCAGCGAACATTTTGTTGACCAAACGCTGATAAGTGACACCTGCATTCTTGAGATCGAAAGGCATTACTCTGTAACAATATTAGCCTCGATCTGTGATAAAGGCTGTATTTTGACGATCGGGGCGGATGCAACATGATCTGGTTATAACCCGAATAGGCGTCCATAAAGCTGAGCAAGGCATGCCCTGCTGTTGAATCAACCAATTGGTCGATGTGAGGAGTTGGGAAACTATCCTTTGGGCATGCTTTGTTCAAATCGAAGTAATCTACACTCATTCTCCATTTACCATTGGCTTTGCGAACAAGGACCATGTTCGCAACCCATTCTGTATAGTCAACCTCTTCAAGGAAATTGACGACCAGTAATTTTTTGACTTCAGCTTTAATCACCATTTGCCTTTCTGCTGTGAACACTCGTCGACGCTGATGGACAGGTTTATACTTCGGATCCACATTTAGACGATGGACTGCAACGTTGGGATCGATGCCTGGCATGTCTTCATGAGACCAAGCGAATACATCTTGATATTCGGTAAGAAGATGAGTCAGATTTGCTCGAAAGTCATCACTTAAAGAGGATCCGATGTAGACCTTCTTGGAGGGATTGTCCTTGAATAAAGGGATTTCGATTGTCGTCTCCCCCGGAGTCCCTGATTGATGAGCGTCCTCCCTTGGGTCCAGTGTTGTTGCTATAGGAAGATTCACATGGTCTCCTGTAATCATCATAATAGAAGTTGCTTGTGGATTTTTTTTGATCTTGTACGATGATTTCGTAACATGCTCGAGCCTCCTTTGGTTCCCTCGTACTATCCCGACTTCGCTTGGAGTAGGGAATTTGATGTATAGATATAGGGGGTGTTGAGCTGCTCCTATTTTGGTGAGTGAGGGTCGTCCCAAAATAGCATTGTACACTGATCTTTGATTCACCACAAGGAAATTAACAAAGACTGTGGTTTTGGCTGGACTTTCTTCGAAGGTGAGTGGAAGGTCGTTGCTTCCTTCTGGTGTTACAACTTCGCCCTTGAAGCCGACGAGGGGAGTGGAGATAGGCTTGAGTAAACTTTTAGTAAGTACCATTTTAT
>PVNU02002062.1:0-20607 GCA_003013855.2 Liriodendron chinense | reverse complement strand
AACACTTCCCGATTTTCTAGCTCATGTATAAATCAAGTTACAAAACATGTAATACTAGAATCTCAACTATCACATATTAGTATAAGTTCTAAGACATCTTAGCATAGAAGATTTGCATAATGAGAATATGTGTAGGATGATATGAGCATGCAATGGCCCTAGCACACACCTAGCATCCAAATCTCTAGACAAAGAACTTCTACCAATCTCATACAACTTCCCTAGCTACAATCCATCTTCCTAAACTTGGAATTTGAAAGAATCAACCACCATTGTAGGCATTGGTTGCAAGGCAACATATAGGTAAATGATACACACCTTGGTTTGAAGGAGGATTAGGAAAATCCTGCAAGGAGGTACTAGAAAATCAGGAAAAAGGGGAAAACCTATGTAAGAGAGAGAAGATGGAGATTTTATGATGGACTTACTTCTACAAACGCTCGGGAAGATCTCCAATCGCGAGAGAAGCCGGCTAGAGTGATGTAGAGGCGGTTAGGTCCAGGTAGGGTAGCATGCAAGGGCTTCTCTTGAGAATCCTCATTCCACAACTCCCCCTTTCTCTCCCACACCCCTCTCTCAGAAATTAGGTTAAGAAATGAGAGAATGGGCTGAGAAAATAGGTTATAAATGTTGGGGAATTGGGACATATAGCCCCCAATGTTTTAAGTTGCATAAAAGTGGCATTTTGTGCCCTGATTTAATTATGTGGGGCCCGCCTGACCCCTCTGGGCCAATCCAGCCAATAGGATAGCCTTACCATGTTGAGATCCTTGTTTGGGTACGATTTGGGACCGTTCGGACATGGCGATTGCCGGATCTAAGGCGACATTAATTCAACGGTCACTGGTTGTCGATCGAAGCCCATGTTTGGGGGTCATGTGCTGGTTTATGTGTGAAATCCATGGTTCACATTTCATGGCCATGTAAGGGTCCATGGGGCCCACACAAAAAAGTGAATTGAGTAATGATTACTCACTAAAGGTGTTGTGCAAGTATACTTGCACTCCCATGTGCAACTGCGAGACACTACAATTTATGATTTCGGGCGTCGATTTCGACGTAACGCTGCCTACGAGTGTCAAGACCAGTACGTGGGTGGTCCTCGACAAGTTTCGAGCCTAACAGACTCGAGACGGGCCGCGGAACGGACTCGTACGCGCGTATCTAAGTTCCCGACACCATGAGACTATAGTTCACTAAGTCATGTGCGGTCAATTTTTCGTCTAGAGGGTGATAGGTGTCTAGTGGGTTGGAGCATGGGTTCGAGTCTTAAGGAAGGCGATTTTACGGGGCGTTACACACCTGCCATGGGTCTATTTAAACCGCTCAGATCAGACAACATGGACGGACGGATGGCAAAGGGCCCGGAGAAAAAAAGAGAGAGCAATAGTGGTCGTAGGTTTCACAGAGTGATCAGAGAGAAGAAGAGTGCCAGTAACTCGAGTGATCAGAGAGAAGGAAGGGTTGCCAGGAAGCTCTACCCAATCAACAGTCAACCTCCCGGCGTTACAACCAAACAGATAGACGCTGGGAGCATGCATCATCTGCTATAATTCCGAGCTCTTCCTGACAACTCTCCCAGAAGCCGGGATCATGGCTCTCTGACCATCTGTTCCCTGTCATCCTTTTTGTCGACCTCTCATCTGATTCTGTTTCTTTCTCAATCAACCAGACAAAACCAATTGCCAACGTTGAAATCCACGAGTAGGGTCGAGGGCAGGGACGTCTGATCATCTCTTTCCTTTGAAAGAGTGTCTAACTTCCCCATTTTCTTCTCACTTCTTGAACATCAAATTATATTCTACTCCGCACATTTTTTACGCATTTACCACAATTACACCCACTCACATTGTTATCTTGCTTTTACTTTCCTTTTGTTTTTGCCAACCCAGGTTTTAAAAAGTCTGCCAAGTTTGGCCTAACGTTGTTATCTTGCTTTTTCTTTCTTTTTGTTTTTGCCAACCCAGGTTTTAAAAAGTCTGCGAAGTTTGGGCCTAACGTTGTTATCTTGCTGTTATATTTTGTTATTTGCCTATCCGGGCCTTAAAAAGCCTACGAAGTATGGCTCAACCCTACAGGTTTGATCACGCTTCAGAATCCCCTCATCAATCATTAAGCCCTGTAAAGTAGAGACCGTGTAAAGCACGGGCGATTAGGGGGTGCCTAACACCTCCCCTTGTTGTAACTGCAGCCGTTACCCAAAATCCACGGCGCAGACCAACTTATCCAAATGTGAGTCATTTTGAGACTAGGGGTTCTTCGGAATACCCTCGACATTCTGGTGTTTTCACGAGTTCTAGCTAACAGTGGATTCTGAAACCTCTTTTTGGTTGGTGGCGACTCCGTCCAATATACCAAGTCCAAGAACGCCATTCGGTCGTCCTTAGAAAGGTTTTGCACAACCAAGGCAAGCAAGGCTAATTAAGGAAGCCAATCATTGCAAACCGTGCGCCCCACGAATAAACAAAACCAAATGAAAATGCCAAGCCAAAAGAAATAAGTGGGCCTTGCGCGATGCGAGCGCAATCTGATATCCACACCATCACACATCACGGTGGGTCCCACACAGCTCGACCTCATGGAAACTTCCTCAGTCTCCATAAGGTCGAGTTCATAGCGCTCAAGGTCCCCACGGTGCCTCGCCTGCTAGCCCAGCTGGAAGATGCCTAGGTGTTTCAGCAGCAGGTATCAAGTTCGAGTGATAAGGAGACACACTAACCCCACCAGTAGGTGGGTGCATCGTATATTCCTTTCACAGTAAAATCATCATAAAAGGAAGCTAGAACTAGGTAAAATAAAATGAATTTTTAGAAACTCTGCTCTACTTCACATTCCTGAATTGATCCCAATCTAAAACTTAAACTTCCCAAAAAAAAGTGAGTTGCGAAGCTCGGTGATGAAAATTCTTACTTGTTTCTAAATATTTATACTTTTCAAAAATAAACTAGTTTTTCAAAATAGTAGGTAATCAAAATAGAAGGTTTGATCTAAGCTTCAAGGTTTTGATCAAAATATTTGTACGTATGCATATTTGAATGTGTTAACAGTTAATTATATCAATCTACAGAGATGTTCCGTTGACCATCTTGGTCGTTCATTATGTCTGCCAGACATTTCATGGGCTACTGTGAAGAAATCACATCCAATCAATTTAAAATTGATGGCCAAGATCATTTCTTAAAACCCTTCTCATGTGCATGTATGCGAGTGAAGGTTATCAGGGAAAAAAGTGACGTGAAAAGTGCCCCTTAACCAGTGCGTTAAGCGTAATGCAACATGCATGGCCCAACAGGGTGGGTGTGTCGCTCGACTTAGAAAAAAAAGCCAAGGTCCCCACGCACCAAGACCACTTCGGTGTTCTTCTCTCTCACATCACATGCATACCGTCTCAAATATAGCATAACGTAGAAACAGTGGAATGCCCCACTTTGACTTTCAACGAGCCAACCATAACATGTTGCGAAATTCACTCCGATCATCACATGTGCCATCCTATGTTAGGACTGTGGCTAAAAACGTAGGCTGATCCTTAATTCAAGTAGGCCCTGCTAAGGAAAACAATTGTAAAGATAAAACTCCATTATCGATTTTTAAAAAGTTCAACCATAATGATTATGTGAAATCCACTCAAACCATTTATGCCACACTAAATTTAGACATGGGCCCAAAAAATCAGGCAGATCCATGATTCAGGTGGCCACATCAAGGGAAACAGTTTGGAGGATGGGCCTCGCCCTGTATAGTGTCTACAATTGTATGGGTCCATCAGAATCACGAATCAGGTTAACTCTTGAACCCTATGTGTAGAATTTATTCAAGCACTTGATGGTCAGAGTGGATTCGAAGACAGACAACCCATGGCCCCTATAGCCATCACCTTGGAGACCTATAACGGATTACCACTTTACCTAAACCTCTCGGTAGGGCTCTCAATGGAGCAGGTCAAATCCGAGATCCGATCGCTCCGAATCCATATAATGCGAATTTGGATCTTAAAATAGGTTGGATTAGTTAAATGGACTGGATTTGGATCTTAAAATAGGTTCGATTAGTTAAATGGACTGGATTTGGATCTTAAAATAGGTCCGATTACTAATGGACCGGATATGGATTCACAGGAACATATCCGAGTTTGATCCGAATCCGATTAAGATCCGACTCATTGTCACCTTACTGTATATGTTATATTCATGCTGGCTATCTTTTTTACAAATTATTTTAGGCCATGTCCACCATACCATAGTAAATAGTGGGATTTGCATCATTTTTTACTAAATTAAATATATTATATTATATATTTTATACCATATAATTTTTTAGATTTGTAACGGGGTGGATTCGGACCTAAATCCAACCCGAATCCGATGGTTATATGGATTTTGGATCTGAAATGGATCTAACAATTTATAAACGGAACGGATATGGATATCACCTTTTGGATCCGAGTTGGATCCGAATCCGATCTGACTCCGTCTATAGATATACGGACTTGGAGCCGGATCCAGTTGGATCCGATCTAGATCCAACCCATTGAGAGCCCTACCTCTAGGTAATGCCGTTTTACACACGACTGGGATTGCCTAGTAGTTCACATCATCTATAGGCAAAATTCTGTGGGCACCACCATGATGTGTGTTTTTATCCACATCATTGATTCATTTCTCGGGATCATTTTAGGGCGTGGGCTAAAAAATGAGGCAGATCCAAAGCTCAAGTGGACCACACCACAAAAAACAATAGGGATTGAATGCTTACCATTGAAAACTTCTTGGGGCCCACAAAAGTTTTGCATAAGTTGATATTTGTTTTCTCCCCTTTTCCTAGTCTATGTAACCTTATGAGAACAAGCGACATGGATAAAGTTCATACATCATGGTGGGACCCATAGGATTTTTCCATGTATTTACCGTACGGATGCTATGTTACACACTGGACAATAGGCTTGGCAACGGGTTGTGTTGAACCAGGTTCATGTCATGTCATGTTCGTGTCGTGTTAAAAATTTGCTCACCCAAACCCAACCCGTTAACAAAAGCCCATTCGTTAATTTAACGGGTTACCCGCAACTCGGCCGTTTAACCCGTTGAATAAATGGGTCGTGCCACCGTGGGCAGAAAGATGGAGAAAACTCAGAGAGAGAGAGAGAGAGAGAGAGAGAGAGAGAGAGAGAGAGAGAGAGTCTTACAGGTTGTTTTAGCTTAGCTTAGGGTTTTCTTACCACACTAAGGGTAATTACCTAAATGCCCCCACTAACAGGTTAAACGAGTTTTGTGGGTGAAACACTGAACCGACCCATTATGTTAACAGGTCTTAACGGGTCAACCTATTAGTGACTCGACACGATAAGGCTGAACTTGAACAGTGGTCTTTTCATGCGGGTTGGCGGGTGGTGTGGAATTTTGCCAGGCCTACTGGACAATGTAGTTTAGGCAAGATGCATATTACATGGCAAGGCATATACTCAACGTGGGCCAACATGAAGTTTCTTTAAAATCCGTTCCTACCATCAAGTGCATGACCTAATTTTAATCTTATAGTTTGAAAACAAGCTTCAGTAGAGTTCAGGTAATGGACTACACAATTGAAAACTGAATAGCGTGTTGTCCACCCACACATAGATCCATAACTCAAGTGGTAGACTGAGTGAAGATAACCTCATTTTAACACTAAGGTCTTGGTATCAATTCCCAAGTGGGGTGTGGCTACCCCCCCCCCCCCCCCCCCCCCCCCCCCCCCAAAAAAAAGAAAGAAGAAGAAGGTGTCGTCCACATTTTAAGTTGTTTCCCTTGGTCTGGCCCACCTGAATTACTAATGAACCTGATTTTTTGGTCTCAAGCTTGGAATCTAATGATGTGCATAGATTTCACATATTCATTAAGGTGGGTCTTATATATATATATATATATATATATATATATATATATATATATAATATATATATATATATATATATATATATATATCTCAATAGCATACCCACCTATGGATGAACCTGACTTTTTTGTTTCAAGCTTCTATTTTTGTGTGGAATCTAATGATGTGCATGAATTTCACATAATCATTAAGGTGGGTCTTCTAAAAAAATAATAGCATATGTTTCTCTCCTAACCGTTTCCTTTGTTTTGGCCCACCTGAATAAAGAGTCAGTGTGATTTTTGAACCTTAGGCCTAACGTAAGATGATGCATCTAATGATCAGACTAGATTGCAGAAACATATTATGTTGAGACCCATTGTAGACACACCACTTTTTGCTAGGTTTTACTATGTTTTCTTAATAGAGACGACTCGGTTACCTTTGCACCAGTTCAAAAACCCTAGGGCCCGACTTTCAATCCGATCCAGAAGTTTGGTGGGCAATGGCAAAAGAAAACCGTTATGGCCAAGGGAGCAAACAGTTTCCTCTTTCCATGGCCCACCAGAGTTTTGGATCAGGTTGAAATTTGGGCCCTAGGGTTTTTAAGGGTGCTACATCACGTGAACAGCTCAGATTTTAGGCTCACATGACGTGTGATGAGTCCTCAAAAAGTGCTCACGAGTTCTTGTGAGAACTATATGCAGGTGAGCATTCCTCCCTCTCTCTCTCTCTCTCTCTCTCTCTCAGGGAAATGCTGCTATGTGGGCCCCACCGTGATGTGTGAGAGACATCCATCCCATTAATTAGATGCACCCTTCCATGTTGAGCCATGGGCCTAAAAATTAGGCCAATCTATGACTTAGGTGGGCTACACCATTGACAACAATTGAGAGTGGATGCCTGCCCATTAAAACCTTTCTAATTGTATATAAGGCCTAATTAGATGTGGTTTAGACATCCAACCCATCCATTGTGTTTGTCACACTTGGATGAGGGGTCACACCAAATTGTTGGCCATTTCAAAAATCATGTGAACCCCCAAGTGCTTTTAGATGTTTTGGGCATTATTTCTCATGGTTTCCAATGGTATGGTCCACTTGAGTTTCGGATATAGCTGATTTTTGGCACATCCCACAACCTAGAGTGAACCTACCAAATGCACGGTGTGGAAGTCTTTCACGCATCACGTTGGGGCCCACATAGCTCGACCTCATGGGAAGCTCCCATGAGGTTGACCTCATAGTACCATTTACACACACATCAATTCATGTGTTGTGCAAGAACACAATAGGGACGAGGGTTTAAAAATTGCACAGATTCAAAACTCAAAGCTTTTGTATCAAGATGATATTTGTGCCTACAGTTTATCTGAGCGGTAATAACCCAATGAACCTTTTGGATGGCATATAAACATCATGGTTAGCTCTTGGAAGGTTTCAATGGTGGATATTTCTATTCCCACTGTGTCGTTTGGGTGGTTCACCTGAGTTTTGGATCTGCCTGATTTTTAAATTCCTGTTCTATTATGGTCATTAAAAACAGATGGACGAAGTGGATTTGTAACAGACATCTCTGTGGGCCCCACACAACCCCGGGCATAGGTATATCTGTGTGCCTGATCATAGGCAATCCGCTTCCTATTAATCTTAAGTATTGTGGAATGATAAGATCGTCTATGCATCAACAATGGAGATTCCAAACTATAATCTGAAAGCGTACCTGATTGGGAAGACATTTCCAATGCCGTTGTGTTGCTGAGAGGAGCTCTTGGTCTTCTGCACCATATACCTTTAAGAGAACCTCTCAATGGGACTAGGGTTTTCTCTTGTGTGTTGGTGAGGGGACTAAGACATATATTTATAGGAAAGAGGGCCAGAGAAGCTTACACATCACACTTCTCTCTTCTAGGGTCTCCACACTGTAGGTTTCTATATCCGACTCAATAACCGTGTATAGGGAACATGGTCCAAGCGTTCCGCTTCAAACCTATTTGTAATGATCACAACTATAATGGGGCCCATTGAATCGCTCAATCTGAATAATCCAACAGTCTTAATCTAAACAATGATCATGTGTGGCCCACCTAATGGAGTCTTACATTTCCCTCCTCTTCATATACAGTGGAGATAAGGCAACCCATCTATATGCCAAGCATTCTATGGGCTTTAGAATAGTTCCACCAATAATTTAACATTTTATCATTTTATAGTTGGGTTTTTACTTTTTACTGGAAAAACCCTGAGAGAACATTATACTCCTGTAACATGCTTAGCCTCTCCATATTTACCAAAACCTTCTCTCACTGTATGATGGAAGACGAAATGTCAAAATTACCTAGGACAGGGAGATTTATGCATAATTGGAAGCCCCTTTTTTCAAGAGTGGATCGTCAACTTATTTTTTCATACTGGTTAATTTAGATCCAAATCTCAGGTGGACAATACAATACCATAGGAAACAGTGGTGATTGGTGATTGAAAACTTCTTATAGGCCACCAAAAGTATTGGATCAAGCTGGTATTTGTTTTTTTTTCTCTTCATCCAAGTTTATGTGATCTTATGAACATGCTGGATGGAAAACAAATATCAGGCTGGGCTCTAAGAAGTTTTTAATGGTGGGCGTTCAATCACCTATGTTTCCTATAATATGGTCCGCAAAATTTGAATCTGCTTCATTTTTGGGCTCTTAGCCTAAAATGATCTGGCAAAACGGATGGACATGATCATGGATATAGAATAAATACATCAAGACGACCCTATGGTACTGAGGGCCGCACCATGATGGGTATTTGAGATCTACACTAACCATTAGATGTGTAATCTGACATTAGGCCCATGGACAGAAAGCCCATGCTGACTTGTTATATCTTAGATAGGCCATACTAAAGGAAATAATTGGGAGAGATGTCCAAAGTTGTTTTCTGCGGGACCTATTATGATGGTTATAAGAAATCCACTCTAATCATTAGATTCCACAAAAAACAATTAGGCCTAGAGCCTAATAATTATGACAACCTATGATTAAGGTGGGTCACACCTAAGGAAACAGTTAGAAGGTGGGCATTGTCATGTACACTTTTTCCAATCATATGGTCTACCTAACTCACGGATGGAGCTGGTTTTCTACACCTACGCCTAAAATTATGTTGCACAGCTAGTGATTGGATTGGATTTTTGAAAACATAACTAATTAGGGCCAACATAGATTCTGGTGCAATTTCTTTTGGCACTGGGCATAAAGCTGGGCTTTCCCTTCTGTGCACGTAAATCTGACATGAGGGAAATTTTGACTTTAAGGTAAAGATGGGCTTTCCCTTCTGTTTGTCAAATGTTTTGGTAAATATGGAGAGTCAAAGCATGATACGGGAATATCATATACTCCCAAAAATCTTTAAGGTAAAAACCCCTTTTATATTGGTAAATAACAAAAATTGGACTACCCAAAAGTAAATAAATGTCAATTTTCTTTTGTTCTTACTGAGAAGCCTTGGTTATAACTGGCAATGCAGTGCCCTTACGTAATATCAGGTGGACTCCATTGGGCAGATGCCTCATCTAAACAATCACGGCTATTCGATTATCTATGGGCCATATGTTGGCGATGAATTTGGAAACATTGGATATTTATTTTTGCCCACCAAAAAACTCAAAATATTCTTTTCCACCATTTAAAATTCTTTTCCATCAATAGATAAAATTATCATCATTTCTTGTAATATCATGGATCCAAAAAGAAGCCCGTGACCTTGTATTTCTTTGGGGGTATTTGCATTCGGAGTTTTATTGGAAAATTCCTCATGAATTCTGATTTTAACAAACAAAGCCTCAATACCATATGTTGGTTTTTGGTGAGATCATTGACAAAAATTCCTATGATTTTTTTGAACAAGTGGTAGAGTTTAGGCATCATGGGGCTCCCATGGTGAGTGCATTGCATCCAACCTATCCCATAGGTGCATCCCACAAATAAAAAAAAAAAGCCAATTTATCCATCAAGTGGGCCACTTCAATGAAAAGTAATGTACAAGATGTAGAGTAGGCCGCAGATGCATTCTTAGCTTAGCTGGACAAAAATGAGCTCAAACGAAAGTGGAAGTAGTTCATTAGAACCAGACCCAGACCTACGTAGGGCATGATGTAACTAGGCCTTAAGTGTGTTCGGTTCAAAAAGATTCATTCCAAATATGGAGAAATTGCCCCATAAAGTGTTGATTGTAAAATAACTGTAACTTTTGATCTGACCATTATCACGAAATGCACGACCTATTAATCTTTATGTAATTGTGCTTTTGAGGTCAGCTGATCTGATACATCAATCAAATTTATCCGTTTCATGAGAAAACACACATTTCGGTGTTAAAAGCAAGATTTTAGAGAAATTTTTTTTATTACTTTTGATAATTTTTATTTTTGTCGTATTTTCATATTTTTATAGTTTTAGGATTTTCGTATTTTTTATAAGTTGTTTGTAATTAATAATGCTAGGAATGCCTCGGTAGAGACTTATTGAACATTTTTATTTTTGAGAAATTTAGCCTTTAAAATGGATTTTGCTATTTCAATTAATTTCTATTAGAATTATGGTTTTGGGTTGTTTATATAAATGATGTAATTGAGTAATCTAAGATTATTATGCAATAATATTACTCAAATTTTCTCTCTTCTTATGAACTCAAGAACTTGCCTTATAGATTCGAGGTTTTGATTACTTGAGGAAGACAATAATTTTCTTTATTATTATTTCACTCTTCCATGCACCAATACGAAAAAAAAAAAACTCAAAATTTACTTCTGAATTGCATAATAATTAGATTTGCTTGATTATTGGTTCTTATGGTTATTACAGTGAGTTGCACTTATTGGACAAGTTGGATATTGTAGACACTATGCAACACATTTTTCTATTTCTGAAAACTTGAAGCATCATTGAGTAAAATAAGAATTCTTGAAGAGTTCTATGTAAAAGTCTCCTCTTTTTTTTTTACATGTAGGTTTTTTTTATATTAGTACAAGGTGGCCTGTTTTAGGCTGCGAGTTGGAGCCAATCATATCCTCATGCATCATGCGATGAACTTGGATGGAAAAGATTATATTTTCATAAATATATAATTATCTTGAATATATCAACCATTTCTTTAATTCCTAAATCGACCCTAAGGGATGAGAGAGACGAGAAATATACGATTGTTTCTTTGGTGATTTCTATCTTGTAATAGACCTTTCAAAAGCGTTCAAAACTATAAATTGGGGGAAAAGCCTATCACAATCCCAAGTCATCCACAAACCAAACAAGCCAAACGGTCTGCACAATCACGCCACGGCATTGTATAACAGAACGGTGTCGCCATCAATGGTTTCTTGCATTTGTACACCATTGTTTCATAGTTTGAGGTTTGTAATCCACAACATCACAATTTGAAATTTGAGACTTGGATTGTGGAGATGAAAGACTAGCTTATACTAGCTGTCAGGGAACGGTAGTTAGGATGTAGTGGACAAATGTGGTACTTGAAAAAAAAAAAAAGAATAGAAATTCAATAAACCCATTTTTTAATATAAAAGTGCAATTAGTAATGAGAATTAGGGGTAAATTAGCGAATTATATTCATGAGAAAGCAATGGAAAGTGACATGTAAGACTTTGGTACATTGCTTGGCATGCGCATAAGAGAGAAAAGTTATCAACATATTGCATATCCCCATTTGAATTGCATCTGGCAATGGTTTCCAGTAGAAGTATTTCTAAATCCGTCATGATATGCCGACAGGCACGTGAACTTTCGCACATGGCTGGGTCACTCATGTTGTACCATATTGTTATCGTTCTTAGAAGAGCCAATCAAAAGATACATGACATTGCTGGAGAAGTGTACAACACGCATGTGATTTGCTAAGATATGTGGAATTCTTTAGGGTGACAACTGATGTTGATGATGTAAGATGTGGCATAGATGCATTCTTTACGTAGATGGGCCAAAAGAAGGCGAATTGTAAATCGACCATAACTTGTCATCTGGGTATCGTTATGGGACGCACAATCTATGAGTTTGGACCAAAACAGGCCATCTGGGGCCAACTGACTCACAAAGTGGGTAATGTTAGTCCATTTCGTAAGAAAATGCACAGTTACAACTCAAAAAATGAAATTTTGAAAAAAAAGAATATTTTTAGTAATTTTGATTTTGTAGTATTTCCTTGTTTTTAGAGTTTTGTTTCATTAGAAGTTTCTACTTTTACTTAATAATGAGTTTTAGAAAGACTCTACTTACTAATAGCCTTTAGTTAGGAGTTTCCTACTGTTAGTAACTTTCTAATCTGGGAAACTTACTATTTTTGCTAAGTACGAATTAGGCTTTGTTTAGATATATATAAAGTTGTTAAATTCATTTTTCATGAATATTCTCATTATTATTCAATAAAACTCTAATTTTTACCAATTTTTTCTTGTGGATTCAAGACCATCTTGTGGATTCATGGTATTTATTCTTTGAGGAATATGGTGATTGCGTCAATTGGTGTCAGAGTGAGGACTTTCCCTCAGATCGATGGCAACTAAAGAAGGATTAGACAACAACCCCACAGACGATGCTTCAGGGGATTATCCTCTCATAGCGGCAGTTTTTGAGACGTCGGTTGAGGCATTTCGGTGGGAGAATTGGTTATATATGCAAGGACTGCAGGTTGCTTTCGACAATACGTATAGCGGAAGCCTTATTGCCACCCTGTAATCGTGACGATCAGGTGGATCGGACGGATCAAGCCTTTGGGAAGAAGGTTGATCTTCTTAGATTCAATGAGAAATTTAACATCGAGGATCAGCTTCTTGAAGTCGAACACTTCTTCAATTATATGCAGATCTATGAGCAGGAGAAGGTTAAGTTTGTGGATTACAAGTTAAAGGGCGGTGCTTTGGCTTGTTGGGAATAACTTCAGCTCGAGTAGGCGCGCCAGATGAAGGCGCAATCCGCATGTGGCTGTGGATGAAGCAACGACTGCAGGCACACTTTCTATACAACAATGATAATCAGGTACTATTCCAGCAATCCCAAAATTGTCGGTAGGAAAGCCGATCAGTGAAGGGTTGTGCCGAGAAATCCTATGTTTGATGGGGAGATGATCTGGTTGAGGTGGAGCCACAACAGGTAGCTAGATCCTACAGTGGCATATGTGTGGCCCCTATGAAAACGGAGAACTAACTCAATACTTTTAAAGTGGAGGGGAAGTCTTCTGTAACTGTCCAAGATCTCATCGAAGAATTTGATGGGTCAGGAAAGATTGATGCATTAGAAAAAGAAAACGAAGTACAACCCACCATCATCTTAGAGATTGTTGAAAATTTTGAGAAGGTGGAGGAGATCAATACCTCAGTTGTAAAGGGAAAATAGAAAGAGTTCGTAGATATCCTAGACGTTGTAAAGCCAGCATTGTAGGAATTCGAGGCGATTATACTTGCTAAAATTCCCGACGACTTATCCCCCATGCATGAGATTGGTCTTTCTCAGGTTAAGTCTGTTTTCAACAACATGAAGAATCAATCTACCAACCAGTCCCAATTTGAGAATAAGTCGATGAAGTTTACTGCAACATAGGAGAAAGAGATTAAGGACGCATATTGCGACCTAAGTCCAAAAAGAAACTCGAGAATGAGTTTTTTTTCAATTGGAGGGGTTTGATATAAGACATGGCATTGATACACTCATCACATGGATGGGCCAAAAGAAGGGGAACAACCTATGAATTTGGATTAAAATAGGTTATCTGGGGCCAACTGACCCATAAAGTGGATTGCGTTAGTCTGTTTCGCAAGAAAATGCGTGGTTACAAATAAAAAACGAGATTATAGGAAAAAAATACTGTTTTTAGTAATTTTGATTTTTTCAGTATTTTCTTATTTTTAGAATTTTGTTTAATTATAAGTTTATACTTTTGCTTAATAATGAGTTTTAGAAAGATTGAGTAATAGTTTTTAGTTAAGAGTTTACTACTTTTAGTAACTTTTTATTTATGAAAACTTATTATTTTTAGTAAGTGCGAATTGTGGTTTATTTAGTAATATATAAGATTGTTAAATTCATTTTTCATTAGTATTCTCATTATTATTCAATAAAATTATGATTTTTACTAATTTTCTCTCGTGGATTCGAGATTTCTCTTATAGATTCAAGAACGCCTTATGGATTTAAGGTATTTATTCTTTGAGGAAGATAGTGATCGATCTCATCACGTCCTTCCCTGCGTCAGTTAGTTGATTGAAATACATCCTCTAAAGGCATATAGCAGCCGGGTGAAATTTGCAAACGGTTATTAAATAAATGTCCAGGAAGGGGAAGAAATCGAAGGTTCAGAATATAATACTGAATGACTACCATAATGGCTGAACGTAGGGTGCATCTAGATGGTTCTTTACTTTCAGAAAAGTCTATAAATAGCAGAGGAAATCGACAGAGTAAGATGGCTCATACTAACCAAACCAAATCAAACAAACTTATATTATCGATTATTCTTTACGTTCCTTAGCATACTTAGTTCCTTAGGGTAATCGGTAATCTAGGAGTAGCTGTAATCTTTAGTTGTAATTGAAGTCTTGCTCATACGTTGGACTAAGTTATCTTAATACAAGTAGTTATCCTTTTGGAAAGGTGCTTCGTAGTTGATCCCTGCGAGCAACTGCAAGTTTTAATTTCGATCTACTACTATATTTGAAAAGTCATTTCTTATGAAAGGCAAGCTGCAATTAAGGACAAACCCTACCCTCCTCTAGCTACCTGATTGTTTTAAACAAATATCTTGCGAGTGGCTGAGTAGGCGGCCAATCTTCTCAAGCCTCAGTCATATATGGTTGAGCTCAACGTATTCGCCTATCTCGACGCTTGTGATCAAAGTTGTTCAGTTGAAATAGAGCCGCACATTCGGATCTGGCATACCCACAAACATTACATGTGGCCAAAAGTGTACTTAAGAGCCGACAAACGAGACAACAACTCCCACGGTTGAGTTGTCATGTGTGTGGTGTATTGGCACAATGCAGAAGGTGGGCCACACCCAGAAGATTGCTTGGCATGGAAATAAGGCTGGTGAACCTAATGAAATCAATGGAATGCTAATGATAGTAATCAGGTCCCATCGTAATCGGTTTAGGTTTTATTGGGTCTAAATTTAAGTCCCTCAAGTTTAAATATCATTCTTAATTAAGGACCTAGACTTAGATCAGATTAGACCGAGGTACTCATTAGGTCGTTTGTTCTGAGTTTCAAGTTAAATAAGAGCATTTACATGGTCAGGCCACTTAATGGATGGATTATATTAAATGAGCATATTCCACTTTGAGACAAGCCTTGCAATTAAATGGGCTCCCTTACATGTCGTGTGGCTTAGGAAACTTCATGAAAGGAATGATCACTTGCGCCCCAGTTCTCACGAGAACTCGTGAGCACTTTTTCACAATTCATCACACATGATGTGAGCCCAAAATCTAAACCGTCCACGTGATGCATCACCAAAAAAGAAATAAAAAAAACCCCAGGGCCCAAATGTCAACCTGATACAAAGCTCTGGTGGGCCGTAGTAGGGAAAGAGAGAGGCAAATCAGGGGAGAAAATTGTTTCCTTTCGCCATGACCCTGGATCAAGGTATATATGTGGAAATGGTGTTATGAGGTCGAGCTGTGTGGGCCCCACTGGGATTTTTTCGAACTTCTACCCCATCAGTTAGATGCACGATTCCATGATGGGTAACAGGCTTGAATATCAGGTCAATCTATTACTTAGGTGGGCCACACCACATACAATGGTTGAGAGGGGTTACCAACCCAATAAAACCTTCATGATTGTTTATTGGGCCCACTGAGATGTGGTTCACAATCCAGCCCATCCATTGTGTATGTGTCACTTGGATGAGGGGTTGGACTAAGTTTCAGCCACATTTAATACTCAGGTGGGCCCCACAAAGTGTTTTTAGATGTTTTAGGCATGCCTTCACATGGTTTTAGATGGTATGCCCCAGCAAGTTCCGTATATGGTTGATTTTTGGGATATCCCATATCCTAAAGGGACCTATCAAATGCATGGTGTTAATGTCCGATCCACATCATGGTGGGGCCCACACAACTCGACCTCATGGGAATTTCCCATGAGGTCAACCTCATAGTACATCCCCCCCCCCCCCCCCCCCCCCCCCCCCCGGCACACACACACACACACACAAATATATATATATATATATATATATATATATATATATATATATATATATATATATATATATATATATAGAGAGAGAGAGAGAGAGAGAGAGAGAGAGAGGAATGCTCACCTGGGCACTTCTCGTGAGAGAGACTCATGAGTACTTTTTCATGGCTCATGGCACATGATGTAAGCTCAAAATCTGAGCCGTCCATGTGATGCAGCACCCCAAAAAATCCCTAGGGCTCATCTTTCAACCTGATCCAAAACTCTGGTGGGCCGCAGCAGAAAGCAAGAGGCAAATCAAGGAAGGAAACTGTTTCCTTCTTTCATGGCCCACCAAAGTTCTGGAACAAGTTGAAAGATGGGCCCTAGGGGTTTTTTGGGGTGCTGCATCACATGGACAGCTCAGATTTTGGGCTCACATCATGTGTGATGAGCCAAGAAAAAGTGCTCACCAGTTCTCTCAGAGAAGTGCGCAGGTGAGCCTTCCTATATATATATATATATATATATATATATTATATATATATATATATATATATATATAACACACACACACGAGGCACTCTCAAATCCACCGGCTGGACAATACCTACGGTCCAACTGCCACTGGAATTGAAAGTTAATTAATAAATGTTAATAAATAATGAGGTAAATAAGAAAAAAGGATTGCTCGATTGGCTCCACCATACTGTTTATGTGAAATCCACCCCGACCATTATGTGAGTCTCCTCATGTTAGGCTCAGAGCCAAAACCTCAGCCCAATTCGTGATTCACGTGGACCCCACTAATAGAAACATCATACAGGGCAAAGATCACCTTCATATTGTTTCCCTTGGTGGGGCCCACATGAACCACATAAGAGACTGAGTTTTAAGACCCCAAGCATAAGTTTTAGCGTGTCATCTAATGATTGGAGTAGATTTCATACAATCACCACGGTGTGCCTAGTAAAATCAAGGGAGGATGTCCCTCTCACAACTTTTTACATTGGTTTGGCCCACTTAAATCATGGTTTAGCCTAACGTTTTTGCTATGGGCATAACATGGAATTATGGGAGTGGATCTTACATAGGCATCATGGTGGGCCTTGTAAAAAATAAAAAATCAAAGGTGGGGGAGTCAATCTCCCACCCATTTCCATGTTCTCAAAAGGTCAAAAGGCAGAGGAGTTCAAGTCCACTGGGTTGCCCTACAAGCTATAAGTCTACCCATAAGATAATTTTTTAAGCATAAGCAAATGTCACATCTAAACCTTCCATCAGGTTGGCCATACCACCTGGATCGCCTAGTGAAATGTTTACTCCTATCTACACATTAAATAGGTCACATCATAAAATAACAAAGGGACTTTGGTAAACAGAGTGGGTGTGATCCACCCAATGACTGCTCTGTTTAGAAAATTTCCAAAGATGATGCCTATGTTGGGTCAATCTATTAAATGAGTTGGATTTGGTAGTTACATCTAAGGATAGAAGTAATGGCTGGTCAGCCGTTAACCTATAGTCCAGCGTGTTGGACTTAAATCTCTCCCTTTCAAGGTAACTTCCTGGGGTAGCTAAGTGGAGTCCACCGAGATGTTTGTGAGAAATCCACCACGTCCATTCATTTTTTAAGACCATGTTAGGACGTGATCCCAAAAATGAGGCAGATCCAAAGATCAAGTGGGCTGCACGACAGGAATCAGTGAGAATTGAATTTCAACCATTGAAACATTTGTGGGGCCTCAGAAGTTTTGAATTAAGTTAATATTTTTGTGTCTTCAGTTCATCCCAGTAGGAATGAACACATGAACCGTATGGATGGCATATAAACATCACGGTGGACCTTAGGGAAATTTCAACGGTTGGCATTTCCCTACCCACTTTTTCCTCATAGTAGATTTCTCACAAACATCACAATGGGGCCCACCTAGGTCCCCGTCCAAGTTCCTTCCAAAGGCTTTCTGCTACTGTAATTATCAACATTAATTACATATTAACTCCTATCCAATTTCAAAGCTGGTTGGACGTCCAACCGGTTGGACTTGATATATAGGGAATGATGCCAAACATGAGGTAGAAAAACATCTCGGGTGGACCAGACCACAAGAAACAGCGGAAATTGAATGCCAATCGTTGATAACTCCTTTATGGCCACAAAAGTTTTGGATCAAGTTAATATGTGTTTTCACTTATTCCATTTTTTTGTAACCTTATGAACAGGTTGGACGGCAAAGAAATATCATGGTTGGCCCTAGGATGGTTTCAACGGTGGGCATCAATCCCCGCTGCTTCCTATGGTGTGGTCCACCTGAACTTTATTTCTACCTCATTTTTTGTCCCATGCCCTAATATGACCTGAGAAAATGAATGAATGATGTTGATAAAACACAAACATCATGGTGGGGCCCACGGAGTTTTGACAAGTTATACGGTAACGGGTATGGGGTAGTTTGTTCTCCACTAAGCAATTCGAGCCCCATTTCTAACAGGGATGTTTCACGTCCACGCGTGCTGAATAATAGGTTATGTACCAACCAACTAATAAACTTTAAGCTTTCATATGTACACAACATCCAACCCCTTCAATAGGTTTTTCCCATTATTAGAATCACATTTTTGAAAATTTAGCATCATCCTCTCATTGCGTGGACCATACTAATGATTCACTATTAATCAGTGGTTGAAGAATTTTTCTATGGTGTGACTCATTTAATTTGTATCTAGGATTCACCTTATAGTAAATGATTCACCAGTGGGGGTCAACCTATTGGAAGGTCTGATTTTACATGCATTTAATTCTTTTGAAGTCACTAAATGGTGGAGTATAGCTGTTGTCTAACCCAGTGCTGGGAGTATTATGCGCTCGACCTCATCAGAAGTTCCCATGAGGTTGAGTTGTGTGGGCCCCACTGTGATGTGTGATGGGCATCCACACCATCAGTCAGATGAACCATTCTTTGTTGGGCTGTGGACCTAAAACTCAAGCCAATCCATGACTTGGGTGGGCCACACCATAGGCAACAGTTAAGAGTGGATATCCACCCATTGACACCTTTATGATCATTTATAGGATCGACTGAGATGTTGTTGAGAAATCCAGACCATCCATTGTCTATGTACACTTAAAAACAAGAGGTCACATTAAGTTTCGACTGTATCCACAACTCAAGTGGGCCTCAACAAGTGCTTTTAGATGTTGTAGCATGATTTTACACCCCTTTAGGCCACTTGATTTCTGGATACAGTTATTTTTGGGATATCCCATGACCAAAAGGGAACCCACCAAATGCATGGTAGGGATGCCCATCACATATCACAGTGGGGCTCACACAGCTCCCATGAGGTCGAGCGCATAGTGTGTGTGTGTAGAGAGAGAGAGAGAGAGAGAGAGAGAGAGAGGAATGCTCATCTAGGCACAATTCTCATGAGAATTCGTGGGCAATTTTTTAGAGATCATCACACATGATGTGGGCCTTGAATATGAAACATCCATGTGATGTAGCACCCCAAAAAACCCCCAAGGGCCCAAGACCCCCCCCCCCCCCCCCCCCCCCCCCCACAGTGAGCCACAAGAACTTTGGATCACGTCGAAAGTTAGGGCCGTGGAGTTTTTTGAGGTGCTGCATCACATGGACGGTTTAGATTGAGGGCTTACATCATGTGTGATGAAATCGCGAGAACTTTAAGAGCTCATCACACGTGATGTGAGCAAAATCTGAGCCGTCACGTGGTGTAGCACCCAAGAAACCCTCAAGGCCCAACTTTTACTAAGATCCAAAACTTGATGGGCCCGGAAAAGGAAACAGTTTCCTCCCTTGATTTGCCCTCTCTCTCTCTCTCTCCTATGTGCTCACCAGAATTTTAATCAATTTGAAACTTAGGCTTAGGGTTTTTTGGTTTACTGCATCACATGGATAGTTCAATTTTGGGCTCACATAACACAGGAGGGGGGGGGGGGGGGGGGGGGAGGTCGAGTTGCATGGGCCCCACCGTGATGTGGATTGGACATCAACACCATGCATTTGTGGGCATGGTACTATGAGGTCGAGCTGTGTGTGCCCCACCATGATGTGGATCGAACATCAAACCCATTAGTCAAATGCACCATTGCATGGTGGGCCACGGGATTAAAAATCAGTTCAATCCATGTCTTAGGTGGGCCACACCACATACAACAGTTGACAAGGGTTACAACCCATTAAAACGTTCATGCTTGTTTATTGGGCCCACCAAGATGTGGTTCAAAATCCAGACAATCCATTGTGTGTGTCCCACTTGGATGAGGGGTCAAACTAAGTTTCAGCTGCATTCAAAACTCAAGTGAGCTCCACCAAGTGCATTTAGATGTTTTAGGCATGTCTGTCACATGATTTAGATGGTATGGCCCACCCGAGTTCTATATGGCTGATATTTTCGATATCCTATAAACTAAAGGGGACCCATCAAATGCCCAGTGTTGATGTTCGATCGACATCACGGTGGGGCCCACACAGCTTGACCTCATGGGAAGTTCCATGAGGTCGACCTCATAGTACCATTTCCTTTTCCTATATATATATATATATATATATATATATATATAT
>PVNU02002060.1:0-41856 GCA_003013855.2 Liriodendron chinense | reverse complement strand
CTAATGTTCTCCTCGTGCGACACCAAAAGCATCCTCAAACATTCACATAGTACCATTACCATGAAAGTTTATCAATTTTGGAAAAAATAAGCAGCTTGTTTGAGAAAGGGACTCACTTCATTGTTGGGCACGGTAACAGAGTCCGGTTCTAGGAAGCGTGTTTGGATTGGAGACACCCGGTTGGATAATTCTTTCCCATCTTTATTCTCATAAGAAATTGGTAACAAGGCTAAAGTAGCAGACTCTCTCTCTCTCTCTCTCTCCTCTCTCTCTCTCTCTCTCTCTCTCTTCTCTCTCTCTCAATTTGAATCCGATAATCCTTGCTATCCATGGTCAGTCCACATAAATCATTTGGGATTGTTACTTTGATATGCTCAAAGTTCAGTGGTCTGCCAATAAGTCCATTTCTATGTTATTGTTGGCCCGTCCGTTTGTCCATTTTCAAAGTGTGGTGAACTTGTTTGGAACCTATTCCCTTCCACATTCTTTAAGAAATTTGGAGAGGGGAATGCTAGAATATTCCATGGCAAAGTCTCCTCTTTTGTCTCTTGGAGCTCCTCTGTCTCTTTGGTTTTTAGATGGGTTCTTGTATGATCCAAATTTTCAGGTACCCCTCTTTTGAACTTTCAAAATCCTACTCTACAAATGCATGATCCAACCATGCATGAAATCAAACCCAAAGAAACAAATGCTCTATAGAGAGCGACAATATGATGAAGCACGGAAAGACTAAATGGAAAAACAACAATTATAAAAATGCACGCATCACTCACTCGACATTGAGGTCTCGGGTCCAAGCTAAGGTTACCTGCCAAAATCAAACTACATGCGCAGACAGAGATGATTAAGTGAGACTGTGAGAATTGATGCAATTTGTGGAATGATGACTGTGCCAACTGGTACTTTGGACATTGATACCAAACCAAGCCAAGGCAATTTGAGCATATATACACCTCACATACAGAAAAGGAATTTAAGGGGATCAATCACTGTTATCTATGAAGTATAGACTATAGAGGGAGAATACTTCTGATGAATGTGCTCCACTGCTTGTTCAGCAATCTGTTCATGGCAAGTATCAATGTCTTGAATCAGTTCATTGATAGCTTCAATAACATCATGCTTTAGTTTCCGGGTCCTTGAGTTCCTGTCGCCAGCTGCAGAAGGAGTGTATTATGCAACATCAAGGTCTTGTAAACCATTTCAAGTATCAAAGGATTGAAAGCTATGACATTATTATATACGGTGGAGTTTCTCTACAATTTTCAATGTTCACATAATCACTTTAATTACCAAAAGAAAGTGGCTAGTCAACATGAAGGAACTGAATTGCTGAGGCTATAAGCAAGCTATCCATCTTTGGATATTTACTATGAAATTAGATTACCCTCGAATAAACCCAACAAAGAAAAGCAAGAGGTGATGCCTGGATGGCTTTTACATTATATTCTACAAGGAATAAAATACTGGATAGCTTACATTGCTTTTCCTTCAGAGTCGCCACCTGAAGAAGAAGTGTGAGGATCAGCTGCTGAGTCAGGTATATCCTCAAGAAGGGTCTGCAAGATGGTGCACGCAAAGTGCTTCTGGAAGCAGCAGCTACAGCTGCTGCGGATAGCACCGGCTGCTCATCTCTATCAACATCATCTTCATCATCACTTCCAGCAGATAAATTTAAACCCCCAATAGCAGTTGTTGCTAAAGAAAGATCTTCCTCTCTGATTATATGCAAGACACGCCTCACAATGTTCCCAACAGCGAGTTCTGTAATCACATTATCCAAAGGCAACACAGTTATAGAATGTAACCCCAGGGACACACAAACCCATGTATTTGGAATGCAAAATTGTGCATCGGTGGCAGACATGGCAACCACAAATCGTGGTTTAACATCCGATACAATTAGGTTTGGTCGAAGACTGAAATGGGACCGAAACAAAGTGATAAGGGGAGAGTCATAACAGTTTCACTCCCATGGCACATCACACGCCAAAATTGCTATTTAAGTCCTTGCCCTATGGAAACCTCAATTACAAATGCATTCATGCAACTGCAGGTTAGATTGTTAAAAAGTATCCTTTTTTTAATACCACTTATACAGCAGCCTACACAATGAAGTTGAACAGCTCGTGTCTTGCAGATTATGCCACATTCGTCATCTTTGTGCTCATATATTAATAACAACAATAATACATCTTTTTCGCCAGTTGATAGCAAAACAATATTTGCCGGTCTCTGTCGACGTAATTTCATGACAAGAAATTGTCGTCTATTATAAAACGATTCCTTAATTCGGTAAGGAAAAAACATACCAACAGGGTTTGCAGCAATTAGCTGCTCTCCTACTGCCTTTACAGCCTCTATCAGAGCCGAAGCCTGGTTCGTATGTGGAACTCTCTGCTGGGAGATCACCGATCGAAGTAGAACGGCTGTGTGTCTAGCTGTCGCATGTGATCCCTCGACCTTGCTGCAATTCAAACATAAACAAGATTACATGGTATTATATGATGTTATATAGAAAGAAATGTCTTTTATTGTTCGACCCAGGGACAGTACGGACAGGGTTCATTTTTAGTAAGTTAAGTAAGCCATCCATCCAGCAGGCCTCATCATGGAACAGTTGTCTCCACAATCAGATCATCCTACCCATCCAATTACTCTCTGCAAATGGTCAGTTACAGCGAATGGTCTGCATCCAATTGGGAATTACCAGACATACAGTATAGTCCAATGGGGACAAATATTGGGGTATCTCCCATCAACAGTGTGCCCCACTGTATGGACTGTTCGGATAACCAAAAGGTGGGCCACATCACATGCATACAGTTTCTTTGATAAGCAAATCGCTCGATCGAACATTGCATATTTCCTCTTACAGCTTAACACATAAACTCGGAAATCGATATCTAGACCCACACTGATCGACGCATAAACCCTCTATTTTCTACTTCTGGTAATGCAAATGTAAACTTTGTACCATTGTACCACCAAAATTGCATAGGATATGTGTATCTATCAATAAGGGAGGGTGTAAATATTGACTCCCAATAAAATTTCAGGTGGAAAAAAAAAATTTACACCCCTGTTTTGACACCTACATCCCAATCATCCATAGACATTGCGATGGTTGGAAGCAGGATATTATAAGAAAACAGAGATGGGAAATCTGAGAAGAATGAGGAAACTAAGATACCGTTTCTTGAGCTTGGCGACGAACTCATTGACGAGAGCATGAGTGTCTGGCATGGTTGAGAGTCGCTCCGCAGAGTAGAATTACATGAACTGTTGTGTGATCGTTTGTGAGATCAAAGGATTCTGAAAAAGGTAAAACCCTTGTTTTGGGGTTTGTGAGAGAGAAAAACGGGGAACTCAGAGAGAGAGAGAGAGAGAGACTGATTTGGTTTGGCGAACAGGGATTTTGGGGATGGGGTTTTGAGGTTAGCTAACCCCACACGCACCTTTACGCACAGAACACGTGCCAAACTGGCAAGCGTGTGAGCAATCTGGGCGCTGGGTTGGGTGGACCACACTAGTAATATACGATATCAGGTGCCTACGACCCATTTTTAATCCCTCCCCTCCATGGATGCATGTCAGCATGTGCATCTGAAAACCGGGCGCGGATCGCGTACTACCCCACCAGGACTAAAGACGGACGTTCCTGGTAGTGGCTCTGTGGGGCCCACCATGATGTATGTATTTCATCCACGACGTCCATCCGTTTTAAAATATCATTATAGGGCGTGATCCCAAAAAGGAGGCAGATCTAAGTCCCAAGTGGACCACACCACAGGAAATAGTGGCGCCCAACGTTGAAACCTTCCTAGGGCCCACCGTGATATTTATTTGACGTCCAACTTGTTTATAAAGTCATGCATACTTTGGAAAACATAAATATCAGCTTGATCCAAAGCTCCAATGGTTAGGTGGTGTTCATCCCCACTGTTACGAGTAGTGTGGTCCAATCAGTTTTACATCTTGCTTATTTTTTTATTCATGCCCTAAAATAGATAACGTGATAAAACAAATACATCGTGCCCCTGCCATTTAATCAATGTGTATGAAACGGCCCAATTGTCTTATGGTTAAGATAGTTGTGAATTTTGTGCTCTGGCGCATTTAAAAGTATACTGTTTAGACCTTGCATTCAGCTTAGTCTTGTGTGCTCTTTGGGAATTCATACATAATTGTCATAACTAAAATTACAAATAAACGAATAATTAATAAGTTTTTGGGACCATATCTCTCCAAAGATGGTATAATCTAGTGCAGTTATAAGAGAATGATGTATTAACACTTCCTCCAAAAAGCATTGTTCAAGTCTAGTTGAACTCATCATGCTCATTTCACCATCCATAAGAGTACAGTTCACACGTTCTGTAAATCCAAGCGAATTTCAAGCGGCATGAGATATTCTATGCTTGAAGTTATGTGGGGCTCAAAGAGCTGTCTCTTACAAATCCATTCCATCCATCTGTTTTAAAATACTAAAATACATCAGGATTTTTAAAAAATCAGGCAGATCCCAAACTCATATGGACCATACCTCACGAAACAGTGGGGATTGAACACCTACAGGCGACAGAAGTTTTATATCATGATGATATTTGTTCATGCTGTTTACCTGAGTGGTAATAACCCTATGAACGGTGTGATGGCATATAAACATCATCGTCAGCTCTAGGAAGGTTTCAACTATAGACATTTATGTTCCCATTGTTTCATCGTGTGGCCCACCGGAGTTTTGAATCTGTCTATTTTTATAATCCTGTCATGTTGTGCCTTTCAAAACAGATGGATGGAGTGAATTTGTCATGGACATCTCAGTGAGCCCAATAGAGGTCCAAGCAGAGTTATATCTGTGTGCCCAAGTAGGGACCAATCCCACCAGGACCTAGCTAGAGATGGACAGTTGGTCCACCAAGATATATGTGTTTTATACATGCCATTCATCGACTGAGAAAGATTATTCTAAGACATGAACCCAAAAAAGAGGCTAATTAAAGGCTTGAGTGGACTACACCACAAGACTCTGTTGCTTAGAACTTTCTAAGACCTGCTATAATGTTTATTTGTAATCAGACCTATTTATATTGTCACATAAAATGAAAGGAAAACATAAATATAATTATCAGCTTGATACATAAACTTTTGTGGCCTTTAAGAGGTTTTCAACCGTAGGTGTTTAATCCTCACTGCTTTTCTGTTGGTGGTTCACCTGAGAATTCCATCTGCCTCATTTTCTACCCTCTTTACCTAAAATGGTTTCTCAAAATGGAGGGACAATGTGGATAAAACACAAACATCATGATGGCCACACAGAGCCCAGGACCGCTAGACTCTAGCTGGGTTGCGGCGGCGGTTGTACCCAATCCCCGTCCTTAAGCTTAACGGTGGAAGGGAAAAAAAAAAAAAACCGCCGGCGTGGGCCCACCTTTGATTGCTCGACCCTCTCAAAAGTCGCTTGGATGGGATGATCCTATCCATTCGATCAATGAGTCATTGAGTATGAAGGCATACAATATTTATTATATTAAAAAATGTCTCATTGATATGGATCCTCCATCACGCGACTCATCCGTCCAATGAACGGTCATGAAATGGTGATATGGATTGTCCACCTTTTATTGCCAATCCAACCTTAAAGAAAATAGACTTGATAAGATAATCTGAAGCATCCAAACCAAAACGGGCCATATTTATTATACCGAAAATTGTTTGATCATAGTCAATCATGTGGGCCTGCGTTTTGATTGTCCATCCCTCTTAAAAATTAACAATAGCTTGGAAATGGACGGTCCTTATTAATTACATGAAAAACATAGTTCATTTGAACCTTGCACCATGTGAGATCATCTACCTTTGATTTCCCTGACATTCCCCTCAGACCTCACTTTGGGTGGATGATGTGATTATGGAATCAATGCTAAGAAGAAAGGAAAAAAAAAGATACAAAGGGATGGATGGGAAGCCATTCTCTAACTTTTAGTGGAGAATCATTCCCCACATCAAATCTAGATGGCTTACACTGAGTCAAACCTTCAGATGTTCTTAATGGGGTATCCTGCCTGATGAGCGGACCATCTTGATTTTCTACCCATGTGCCCACCTTTCAAGGGAGCGGATCAGGTGCGGCCGTGGGGCCCACCTTGATGTATGTATTTTATATCCACACCACCCATCCATTCATCCACAATAGATGGTGGCCCATAAGAAATTCGGGATTAAATTTGGAATGGGTGTGCTGGCCAGTGCAATAGTGCAATGCATGGGCTGATGCCAAGGGCTCCTTAGTTTAATTGAGTATTCAAATGAGTTTTTACTCGAGTAGGGTGAGAGCCATGGTTAGAAAAAGTCAGGCTGAAAAAACGTCTTGATTAGGCTAGCTAGTTAAACATTTAATTCAGGTGTCTTCGGTTGTGTTTGGATGCTCAATTGAATTGAATTCCAATTTGGGAAATGATCAAATTGCATATTACATTCATCTTACATTGCGTAGTATAAACAATTATCCAAATTGCGGTTGTATTCCAAATAAGATAATAACAATTCAATTCAATAATACATCCAAACAATCTAAACATTAATAACATGTCTGGAAAAGAAACAAAAAAATCGATTTACAAGTATTTTTTCAGTCTTCTATGATTTCTACCATTGCTTCTTTTTTTTTTATATATATTTTCTCATTCAATCTCCCTAGAAAAATTCAAAAAAAGAAAACCAATCATCACCACAATCATTAGCTCTATTCTTAAACAAATGAAAGTGGTTAGCATCACCGATTATGAATTCTCTCAACGTAAATTTCGAAATGCATTTAAATGCAGGGTGGTGATCTGCGTATATGTAGAGGTTATTTCATCGACGACGGCATGCATAGCCTTGTAAATGATATCCCAAGCCTCTCGTTGTGCCGACATAACATGTCTCTCTTCTCATCCCCCACTGATATCCCAAGCCTCTCGTTGTGCCGACATAACATGTCTCTCTTCTCATCCCCCACATCATGCAGCTTAAGCTTCTACCAGGCATATTCATTTCTTTCACCATAAATCCCTCAAGTCTCTCCAAAAATTGATCTACCTCTTCATGTTACTCGGCTAACCTATCCGTAATACACATATTCCCAACTTTTAATTAGAGCTGCACATGAGCCGAGGTTTACCAAGCTTGAGCTGAGCTTGATCAGTGGCCAACTAAGCTTGAGCTTGACTTGGCTTGAGCATCAAGTTCAAAACAGCCGCTCGAGTTTGGCTTGCTAGTCAAGTAGATTGAGCTTTGTTTGAGCCAAGCCGATTGAGCTCATCGAGCAAAGCTAAGCCAGGCCGAGCTTTGTCTTTTTTTTTCTTTTTTTTATATGAGAGTATAACCCCAACCCACTCGACATAACCCTACCCGACTCACTGACTCAGTCCAACAAACTCGACCTAACCCTACTCGACCCACTGACTCAGCCCAACCCACCGACCCAACCCTACCTTACCCAACCAAACTCGACCTACTAACTCAGCCCAACCCTACCCGACCCACTGACTCAGCCCAACCCACTCGAGCCAATCCCTACCCAACCCAACCAGCTTACCCGACAGCTACCCCAATTCGACGGCCCGACCCAAAAAAACCCCAATGCTATTCTCTAATCTCTATTTCAAAAAAAAAAAAAAAAAAAACCTAAATAAGAAGAAAAATTAAAAAGAAGCCTACCTGGTCGCTCGCTGCCTCGTTGGGGCGTTCACTATTGGGTCGAGAGTCCGGACTCGAGGGGTCAAATGCCAGGTGTGGTGCGGCCGTGCGGGCCATGAGTCTCGTGACTCGGGCGTTCGCTGCCCGCTGGAGGGTAGAGGAAGGAAGAGAGAGAGAGAGAGAGAGAGAGAGAGAGAGAGAGAGAGAGAGAGAGGGGGGGGGGACTCCAGAGGGGCAACCGGGCAGGGGCGGTTGGGGGTTTTTGTCTTTTTGAGAGAGGGAAATGAAGTGTGGGGTTGGGACCGTCGGGTAGGATTTTGAGTTATATATATATATATATATATATATATATATATATATATATATATATATATATATATATATATATATATATATATATATATATATTAAACGGGCTCAAGTCGAGCCAAGCTCAAGCCGATCGAGCTTTTTTCGAGATACAAGCTTCAAGCCGAGCCGAGCCGAGCTCTCTCGTGCTCGAGCTTGGCTCATTTTCAAACAAGCTTCATAAATCGAGTTTGAGCTTAGTTGAACTGACCTATGAGTCAAGCCAAGCCGAGCTTAAACGAGCTAAGCCGAGTGAGCTTTTCGAGTTAGCTTGGCTCGTGTGCAGCTCTACTTCTAATATTCAATTAATTGCATCCAAGGTCCTTTTTTAGTCCTTTAGATTTATGGCTTGTTTGGATTCATAGAAAAGAAAAGAAAATGAAACATTATTTCTCATGAAACTCACTTTCTGTTGTTTGTTAATAATTTTTTCATAGGAATTTATGAAAAACACAATTTATCACGTCCTTTGTTAGAAAAACAATCAAATTTTTTCTCACCTCCACCCTTAGAAAATGCATTTTTCTCATAATAGAAAGAAAATGAATTTCTTAAGGGTTAAGCCTAAATGTGCCACTACCCATCTTCAATTACCTCATATGTATCAATGTGCCAATTTAGCCGCTATCCATCTATGGTTATACCCCAGACATGCCACTATGCCACATGTCGCCATTCATTTTCTATTGTGCCCCACATATGCTAATGTGCCACACGTGACGCCATGCATCTTCTCTTGCATCCCACGTGTTGATGTGCCACATGTACCACTATTCATCTTCTCTAGTGCCCCACATGTGCAAAGTACTCTACACACACCAATGTGCCACAAATATGCCACATGTGCCAATAGTGTTCATGTGCATAAGTGTTGCCATCTAGCCTCAAGTGCCCACATGTCAAATGTGCCGATGTATGTTGTGTGCCAAGTGTGCCACCTACAACTTCTAAGCACCTCACACGTATTAGGTGTGACACAATTCAACTTCAACACACCCACACATGCCACATATGCAACATATGCCACTATTCATCTCCAAGCATCTCACATGTGTTGCATGTGCTAATCTAGCACACGTTAGCGACTTCTTGAAAATTTTTGCTCAAAAAGATAAAATTTTTGCCAAACAACAAATTGAAATTACATCCTAAGTTTTTAAAAAATCCTGATAAAAACAAACAAGGAAAATAATGTTTCCTCTTTCCTGGAAACAAGTGTGACGCCCCGAATTTTCAGGGGTCGAATACAACCTCGATCCCCGAGATTCCGGGTGTCAGTTATGCTTTGCGGAAGCGTGATTTCTTGTTTACGATTCATAAGGCATCAAAGCACCAATTCAGAATCAATTTAAGCAGTAAAGTAAAGACAAAAATTAAATTTAAACCTGACCAATATAAAAAGTGGAAGTAAGACAACTCTCCCGTAAAGTTATCGAACTCATCCTGTAAGGCATCCTCCTCTGAGATACCTGCATCTATCATAACAGAGCCTGGTGGTGTTTTGAAACACCGTCCCAGGAGTGGGAGTGAGTGATCAACTCAGTGAGAATTATAACTTTAAGTTTAACATGTTATCAAACAAAGAGGGTTAGGCATTGATTCCATACAAAACATCCAAATTCCTATTCTAGTTTTATTAGTGCATGAATGACATGAGATCGCACACCATGCATGTTCCGGATGTAACATGAGGAACACAGAGTGGCACTGGCGCCACATCAAGCAACCAGGCACTCACAGAACCTCCAAATGCAAATGGGTTGGATCATCCTTCGGCATCCTGGCCTTTAACAGTCAGACAGTTGCTTAGGGGATCCATGACGTGTATGCATGATTTGTTTGAGTTTCATTAGGTCATTTCTCACTCAGCATATTGGCGAAGCCGGAATACCATTGTCCAATCATTGGTCCTGAACAGGACTATCTGGCTCCCAACCGTGCAATGCTAATCATCGCTAGTAGCCCACGCTTCCCTGTCACTTCCACACATCAAAATACGGTTCCCAACATCCTGTTATAAACGGGAGCTGACCAACCTTCTCGGGAACACCGATAGGATTCGTCGCCCCAGCAATTGCTCCAAGGACACTACGGGGAGGTGACTCACCCCAGCGTAGGCCGACGACTCGAACACGGTGTCCCATACCACCATGCCCTGCCCAAGAGGCTTATCGGGAACGCATTGCACATGCAGTTATTAGTGGACCCGACACTTTCTTAGGATCCGGTATTCCGTATTCGGGGGACTGTATTGTTATCATCATCAAACACTCTTTCTGCCATATTTTGATAGATTCGATTAAGTCCAGGGGCATCCGTCTGAATCGGCATGGGCGTAAGCCGTCCGCGTAGTCCAACTACTACCGACCATCTGTGTTTCCCTCGAACCAACCGAATACATCTTAGGTAGCCGACACATCTGGGCTACCCGCCTCGAAATATTTGGGACAGATATTCTGTTTCACAAAGCCTAAGTTTATCTTGTAGCATGCTGGTAACTTAGGAAAAATTCTAACTCGACGCCATGCATGATAATTCCAACTTATATGCATACAAGCAATTCTATGTTTAATATAATTTTAACACGCATCATTCCAGCGGTTTATCTCGCACAAGCATTTCATCAAACACCTTAGCTACAGAAATTCAAAATAGCACATATATTGCAATAATACGGGAATAATACAATTAACAAAGATAACAATACCCTAAAGGTTCAATCAATCCCAAATCCATCTAAGGTTGATAAAAGAAAACCTAGAGGTATAATTCCGCACCTTAGTATTAGGGTTTCTCGATTTCGGAGTACCTATGGTTGAGGCTGGTTGGAAAATAGGCAACGCCTATTCACAAGCCAAGGTTAAGGGTAAGATCACATGTAATAAAATCTAAAATGGATTGAAATAGATGATACAATTCACATCTTACCTCCAATTGCCAACCAAGTTGATCTAGACAAGGAAGTCAGCAGTTAAAGTGATGAACTCGCACCCGACGAGGATGAATCCTAGCACAAGCACTCTCAATGAACAATTCCCTCTATTCTCCTTCATCTCTTTCTCTCAACTTCTCTCTCTTTTCTATTCTCTCTATTGCAAAAAGGAGTGAGATTTGTGTTGAGGAGAAATGCCCCAACACAACTCTATTTATAGGCCCAGATTTACCTGGATGGCCCTGGTGGTTAATTTGTCACACAAATGGCCCTAGGAAGTGTTAGTTTCCTAAGTAGACGTCTACCGGAACCCACACGGGCCCATCCAAACCGTAGGATAGTTATGACTTGACAGGATCTACTTAGGGTCCCATTCTTTCATAATCTCGATGCAGCGATCGACGGATATGACGACAAGTTTGTTCAACGGTCACCGATCGTCGATCGGGCCCACGGCTTTGTGACTCTATGCGTGGAATTATTCGGAACTAGGGCCCTAAATTTCATTGAAATCTAACGGCTCGAAAGCCACAACTTTGTGTAAGTTTGAATGACAACATTCACTTAAGTTCTTAGCAGATTCTAAAGGTATTCACACATCTCATGCACTCGTCTTACGAGCCCAAGTTGAACGATTCGACACTCGATTTCGACTCGATGTCCCGCGATGGACATCAAGCCCACTAAGATAGACGACTTTCCTTAATTTCCAATTTAATGGCCCACTAATGATCGGTCTAGACTCTATTTAGTGTTTTTCAGAGTTTTCGAAAATAGAGTTGAGGATGAGATTTCTAGGGTATGTTAACTGTGATCCAATCTACCTACGTCTAAAGTTTGGCTGATTTAAAATTAACAGAAATAGTGTTTTGGCCTAACTCGCTCTCATCCGTTGATTTGTAAGTTAGACGAAAAGTTGATTAAGTTGGGTTATAAGCGTAATCTAAGCGGTGATTAATATTGTTCTCGGTTAGATGATCATCATGCATCGGTTGGGTCAATTTATCAATGGCGGGATCCACTAGATCTTAGCCTTAGATTTATGGATCGCATGATTAGGCTTAAGCTTTCGATGATTGGGCGTAGGCGTTAGTTACTTAAGGATGTCTAATCGGATTTATATGGTTCTTTGTTGGTAATACTAGCATGTTTCTTAGAATCGAGCATTAAACGTCGTTAAATTATAAAATAAATTAATTGTAGTGAAAAATCTTCCGAGGATTTTGAAATTTAAATTGACGAAAATCTGGGGCGTTACAACAAGGTTTCCCAAAAAACATTACTTTCTTTCCTATGCTTTCCACGAATCCAAAAGGGCCCTCAATGGATTTTCATATCTTTTTTAATTTATTCCATTTTCCAACAACCAGATTTACACTCAGACCATACCAGGGTACGAAATGTTCGGCGATCTTGGTTCCGCTGGTCGCTTACAAGCACTAAGTATATCTCCCTATATGAACGTGCATCCTGTTCGAATAGAATTTCATGAATGAACTTCTCAGCTCTAGCTAATTGTCCATTCGGAGAGAGAGAGGACGGACCACACATGCACAGTGCTTGGTCTCAGATATGAACTAGCAATGCCTATACATTATATCAAAGCATGCCAATGTTAGCATTCTTTTAAGGGTGGCCATACATGTAATCCGTATCCAAGCAAGGATTTGGTCAGTTTGGATCACTTGGATGAGCACTCCATCAGTAGACTCACAAGGGCATAGTTCATGTATGTTATCATATGCCATGATGTAATTAATCTTTTCATACCAGGAATTGCAAAGCAACGTGTATTTTGCAGAGACATGTTAATGTTTTAAATCAAGCTATGGGTCTGATTTGGAAAGTGAAAGTCATGTAAAAAACCATCTGGTCCACAAATCTTCTCATGGAAATAGTGAGGAAGAGGAGAAGAATAAGAAGGCTCTTTTCATCTCTAGATTCATTGGGAATGAAAATTTCACACACATGTTATGTTTCTCACTCCACCACTACTTGACGCACACGGATATTGGGTATAGGCATGTTTCAATGCTACTAGAGAAGCATTATTCGGAAAAAACCCATGTAATTATGTACAAAAGTAACAACAGTACAGTTGACGTGGTTTGAAATGATATCCACAAATGCTCTTAAGGGCCTGTTTGTTTGGGCGAAATACTCGAAAATGCATTGTAAACAGGTTATTATTACTTTTACACTCGTTTGTTTTTCCAGGGAATTACTGCCTTGGAAATCGTGATAAATTTAATTGAATTTTACTTATTTGTACACACACAAAAACATAGGGCCCACTGTGATGAATATGTCATATCCATGCCATCCATCCGTTCCACAAGCCCATTGTAAGGTGTGCATAAAAAAATGAGGCAAATTTACAACTAAAATGGGCCACAACACAACAAACAATAATTACAACGGACCTTAACCGTTAAAAGTTGATGCCTTCCTAGGGCCCACACTAATGTTTATTTGTCATCTGGCCTGTTCATAAGATCATACATACATGGATAAAGGGAAAACTAGAAAATCAGATTGATCCAAATATTTGTGGTCCCAAGTAATTATTAACGGTAAAAGTTTAATACCCACGTTTTAATCTAATGTGGTGCACTTGAGCTTTAAATCTACCTCATTTTTTGTCTCATGCCTTAAAACGAGAAGGCAAAATAGATGGACAGCATGGATATGGTCTATACATCATGGTGGGCCCCAAAGTTTTTTGGCTCCAAAATTTTTCCCGCCTCTGTTTTGCACCAAAATTTTCAATCGGTTACTGTCAGCTTTGAAATTAGAGATGGAAATTACAATGTAAATAATGATGACTATTTACACTGCATTTACCACCACTTCTCAGCAAACAAACAGGCCCTAAAGGCTTTCTCAACCTTGCTAAGCTTACACTGTGTCCAAGTTCGAGATGGGCCTATCATGGCATATCTAAGCCCAAGGCTGAAAAAAATTAGATGGTCCCGACTCCAACTTGGCTTGGATCGAAATTTGATAAAATCCATATTTTTCCACTTGAATGTCCATATTGTATTAGTTGATTAAGTGAGCCATGCATGCACAAAAAAAAAAAAAAAACAACCAGAGGAACGAAATCAATGATCTCCATTCAAGATGCATGGATTGCTTAATCAAGGATTTGAATGGCATATTTGTAGACTACTAGACACATAAATGTAAAATCTGGTCAGCCAGCGGGTTAAAGTGGCCTGAGCCCAAGCCTTGCCCGAAAATTGTTTGGGTAATGCTGCTAATGCATACCGGGCTAAGCTCAACCACATGCCAAGCTTGATGGAGTTGTGCCTTGCAAATCTAATGTGAATCTTCTTCATTGATAACAAGCATGGTATCTATTAACGTTGATGATCTTGACCATTGGATCATGATGGTCATGGGTCTTAAATGGATATGTGATTATGCTATAATTAGTACTTGAAATTACTACAAATGCACATAAACATTGGTTAAAAGAGAGGGATTCCTCATATTATCTTTGGAAACTTGAGATGGGACACGGTGGTCATTGACCAAGGGACATTTGTGGGTTATGGATCTCAATACCTTGTTATACCATGACCACCTAGCAGGTTGTAATTGGCAAACTTGCAACTATTACTTTGTGCGTGATTATCTTTTCGTGTGAAGGGGCCAGATGATGAATTGGGATGGAAGGACTTCACCATTGCGCATAACGACCAGCAAGTGTGCATTTGCCCCACCCCACACAGGATTGTTAATACGAATATAAGCTCGTAGTTTTGGGCTTGTCAGTCAAGTGCATTAGTGTACTGAGGTCAACTTTCCAGACCTAGAGGCCCATCACGTCTAAACTATGATAAATTCAAGGAAGCACCAAGTCTGATTAATCTTTAAATACGAGGACATGTGAGAAATCAAAGTCTTGATTACAGGTGTTTTAGCTCGCTTTACAAGGTCATCATAAGAATGATTGTGGGCAGGTGAATCTATATCTACAGCTCATTGAGACTTACACGTTGGTTTCTTAAGAACTCAATTATAACTTAGATCTCGGGGATTAGATACTCATCAAATGACTTTTCTATTGGGCTAAACACTTGAAATGTTTTAGAAGGCTTTACAAATGGTGGTTAAACTTTTTTTATCGTTAAAATAATTTTAATTACACTTAATGATTATCTGATGGTTTAGATTTAGGAATCCAACACTTAATCTACATGAGCATTGATTGTATGATGGATTTTCATGACAATAGAGGGATTGGATCATATATGGGTGCATGAGATGAGGCGGGATCATAGACTTTCAATATAGTAGGGAATATGGAAGACTCTAGAGTAGTAGAATACTACAACCAGTATCTCTTTGAAACCCTAATTTTTCCTTCTATCATAAAGAAGCCTAAATAGAAAAGAGAAATCCTTGGATGTCCCTACCATTGGGCATTACCTATAGAGAGAGAGAGAGAGAGAGAGAGAGAGAGAGAGAGAGAGATTTTCATCTTTCCTTCCTCCACACATCACACGTTTCACACATATTGTGGGGTCTACTCTGTGGACAACTTGTGCATCTCCTTCGCCATACTTCAAGGGTTGACGTATGACTCCCATCCTCTTCCATGTATGAGATAGATGATAAGCCTTATAGTTGAAGAAATATTATCGATAAAAGGAAATTTTTCAATGACACTAATCAGGTATATCCTAGCCATAAGATTGATTTTTCTTTTCTGGGAACTTTAGAATATATGAACAAGGATTCATAGATATATACACTACAAGAAATATGACTTTTACCGAGGAAATTTTTCCTGGCTAAATGTCATTATTTCCTCGGTAAAAGCTATTCCCAACGAAAATGTTCGTCGCTATTTTCGTCGAAATATCACCCTGGGAAAAAGATTGATGAAATCAAAATTTGTCGGTAAAAAGTTGACCATTTCCAACAAAAAATTTCCTCGGTAAAAGTCAACAATTTCGTGGCAATTGTTTAATTCGTTGGTAATTATGCGATTTTTACTGAGGAAAATTTTCCTTGGAAAAACCCTATGACCAAGGAATGTTTCCTGAGAAAAGGTAGTAGAATTACCTTTTCATTGCCAACGAAATATTTCTTTGGAACATCTACTATCCTGCCACCTAAAAGCATTCAATATTTCTTTTGGAACATTCAATATCCCTACCACCTAAAAGCATTCAATATTCAATATCCCTACCACCTAAAAGCATTCAATATTCAATATCCCAATCACCTGATAGAACATTCAATGTTCAATATCCCAATCACTTGATTGAACATTCAATCGGATACCAATCAAAATGACCATTCAACCATAATAATGCTTTGAATAAAATCGAAATGTCAATCCCACCAGTACATACAAATATTTCTTTGGAACATCCAATATCCCTACCATTCAATATAATGCTTTGAATAAAATCGAAATGTCAATTCCACCGGTACATACAAATATTTCTTTGGAACATCCAATATCCCTACCATTCAATATTTCTTTGGAACATTTAATATCCCTGCCACCTGAAAGCATTCAATATTTCTTTGGAACATTCAGTATCCCTACCACCTGAAAGCATTCTATATTCAATATCTCTTTGGAACATTCAATATCCCAATCACCTGATAGAACATTCAATATTCAATATCCCAATCACCTGATTGAACATTCAATCGTATACCAATCAAAATGACCATTCAACCGTAATAATGTTTTGAATAAAATCGAAATGTCAATCCCACCGGTACATACAACCAATACAAAAAAAAAAAAAAAAAATCAATCAGCTTGAACATCCCCGCTATCAATCAGTTAGACATGCATATTACCTCCCCATTTCTTAGGATCCAAACGAAATGCTTCCAAGGCACATTTTTGGCACAAGGATTTTGCCATGTCAATGTACCTGGCATGGTGAGTACACTAACTTATATCAAATATCATGGGTACCGATCAATACAATATTTAACTCTAAAAAAAAATACCAAAAGATAAAAGGCAATGCTACATACTCATTTCCACCATAATATCTTGCACCGGGATATCCTTCACTGTATTTGCTTGTCATGATAGGCCCTACGACTTTCATCACTGAGACTGAAGTAAAATTCTCCAAAGTTAAAGTTTGAGTCCCTTGGAAACACCAAATCAACTACCAATAAGGAATCACACTACAGACTAGTCCTCAGTTCAAAGTTTCAGATGTCATTCCCAATAAAGGTATTCTGATATCAGAAATGATTCGGTGCACCCAGTTGAAAGGAAGCTACATCCTTCTAAATTTCTAATGGTAGTGCCATCAGATGGAGTGCTAAAAAGGAAAAAGCTAATAGTTCAAATTCAAAAGGTTCACAAAAAGATTAAAAGACACAAGCAGAATTTTGTCCAAGAAAAAGCAGTTGCTTAACAAAAAACTAAAATTGTAACCACAACCAATGCATAAGGATGGAGCATAAAACTGCATAAAGGGCATTAAACATATAGTTAAGAGTGCATCGGAAAGAGGCTACCTTCAGGTTGTGAGCTTTTGTTGAGATTTGGGTCAATTGAATCAATGTACAAAAGGACAGAAGCTTCAATGGACCTCACCCAGAAAATCTCCAAAACTGGAGTACAGAGAACACGGCTAGAAAAGGCCCACAATCAGGCTTTTCAGAACTTCTTTCATTTCCAGTACAAAATTTGGGCTTCTTTTTTCTTTTGACAAACTAATTAGTGCAATTCTTGAATAAAAGAATCGTATCACTCAATGGTGCATGGAAATGGATATGGGCGACAACAACTTAGATATAGTAAGGGGTCACTTGGATGCTTGTAAATGGAGCTAAGTGTAGATAATTTACAGGTAAATGGTTTACAATTTGTTTGGATGCTGAAAATGCCTGTAAATCATTTATAGTCTATAAATTATTTACAGCTTTGAGATGACCTCTGATACTTCATTATCACCCACATGCATACAATTGAAATCCCACTACTTGCTTGTAAAATGGCAAAACTAAGGATAAACAGACCTGGTCTAGTAATAATATTCTAGGACAAATCAAAATTGAAAATCATTCAATGGCTTTCTCCAACTAGAATTCATATATTGTCAAATTTTAAAAAACGAGAACAAAAATTAAACTTGGCATGATCCGGATCTATGGTCATTCCATAGGGTAATGTAAGCAAAGATTCTCTTGAAGGAACTTAAAAAAGAATAGCTCAGAATTTGGGAGTGACTATTCACATTTATTAACCGTCTTGAATATTACCTTGGGCTTCAAAAAGAATACTTGCTTTTGAAATCTAAACACAATGGCATGAACTGTAAGAGAGATCCATGATTAAAGGACAATAGAAAGAGATGCAACCACCCTTTAGGATTATGAAAAGAACAACAAAGATGATAAGGAAGGTCAAGATGCCTTCAACAATGGCCCCAATGTGCAAGTCAACTTTCAAAGAGAGTAGGCTGTCAAGCAGACATAGATCACCTTGCCCACCAGCCTAAGAGCGAAAAGAAGACCAGATTCCTGGATGTGAGCAGCCAAGCACTGAGAAGGCCGTTGAACTTACGCAATGTGAACCACTATTTTTTCCAAATGACCAGCCAACATTCAAACTGACTAGCATATATGAGACCATTAAACTACAACTTGATACACCCTGCCAGCCAACACCCAATCCCAAATCACCCTCAGCTACAATTTTTCCAAAAGAAAATGGAGTAGCCTGCAAGAATCTTCCCAGTTGAGAAAACTCACTTGAGAAATGAGATTCTTGTTTCCAGTTTTTAATGGATTATGTTTGGGTGTGTGGATTAGATTGTCCATGGAAACTGTTGCTTTGTGCTTGGGTGGCACCTTTTGGACCAACCTTTTCCTTAAAAAGTGTATGACATGAGCAAAGACATGAGAGGTCAACAATGGCATGTGGTAGAACTAGATTCTTATGATAAGTACGTTCTAAATTATAAGCATGCTCTCTTAAAATCTAATTCATATAGTGTCTCGTTGCGTATGGCAGAATATGATTGTCAGATTTTTATGCCAAAAGATCACCTGATGGCAAGCTCAAATTTGTGCCCATGTGGATGTGCATGCGTGTGGAATTAGCAAACCATGGAAATTAAGAAATACTACCAAACATTCTTGAAGGAATTTAATCCAACATCTAATGTGCAGGTGTCAGATGTTCTAAAGAGTTACCTGAGATTTGTGGTATGGTGTTAAACCTGAACTTTTCAGGGAGTCAACTCAGCCCATTGCCGGCCTCATGCAGGTGGGTAGAATTCTGGCTGCCAATCTTAAGCCATTGCATCTCCAATAAACAAGGGAACAGACGAAGCATGCAATATCTACAAAGGGACCCACCATTCATGTCAGGCACCCACATCATGGAGCCAATGCTTAACCTTAAAACCCAAGGTTGAAAACTTATTTTCTTAGACCTGATAACATAATAAACAGAAGACCTAAAAAATGGCAAGCCCTACCAACTTCAACATTCAACACTCAAATTAAATAAGAGTTCCAAACAAAAACCATGAGAGAACCTCATTGTAGACATGCCACAAAAAAATGAAAACGAGCAAGGTACCAATACATTTCTGCAAAACTGGAAAAACTAAAATATAGATGACCTAGGTGCAACCATTCAGCAATGTATACTTGAATAAAGAGAATTGCTTGCTATCGGCAACAAATAAAAATCCATGTCATGTATAGAAACATCCAATGAAAGTGTAATATTGTGCCTGAACTAGTACTCAGGCTCGATAAAATAATTCAGACATCAAATAACAAAAGAAGAACGAGTAGGAAAAAAAAAATGGAGATGTTGGATTTGGTGTAGCCTCCAAGCATGCTTAATATGCTTGGTGTTTGGGCATGGACAAACGAAGCCCCTGCTAAGGGGGCTAGTTTTCCTGCCTTTTCCACCCAAAATCACTAATAAACCATCCTCACCATAGCCAATCCACAGAAGACCCACTCAATGAACGATACAGATCATGTTCCACATAGAAACATGTCTGATTTATGTGAGAGCTCAAAGAAAGTAAGCAGAGGTGCAGATTGAAAGTTTGAAAGCCTAATTGGATCGAAATTTACATTAGAGAGGAGCCGATTCTTCGGCAGCAGTTTCGCAACCTCCGGCGGAAGAACAACATGCCTATAAAAGATTTCATGTGGGTATCAAAAGACAGAAAATTAATTAACGATTACTGAGAACTATCAAAATTTCAGAAAAAAAGAAAGGATATGAAAGAGGCATGTGCAGCAAACGGACCTGTATTCGTAGGTATCATCGAAGTATTTCTAGAGTATTGGATCTAACCCATTTCTTGCTTCCTCCTCCGTTGGGGATTTTAGCTTTTCCGCTTTCCTCAGTTGGGGATTTTAGCTTTCATCACCGACATCTCAAGAGAGAGAGAGAATCAGAAACCTAGATGTCTGATCTGGCCAATGAAAAAATGCCATAAGGGAAGAGAGAGAGAGAAGAGAGAGAGAAGAGAGAGAGAGAATCATAAACCCACAATCAAATGTCTGTCTGCCAATGAAAAAAATGCATAAGGGAGAAGAGCGAGAGAGAGAGAGAGAGAGAGAAGAGAGAGAATCAGAAACCCTAGATCAAATGTCTGATCTGCAATGAAAAATGCATAAGGAGAGAGAGGAGAGAGGAGAGAAGAGAGAAGAGAGAGAGTAGAGGATGAGGGGAGAGGAGAGAGAGAGAGAGAGAGAGAGAGAGAATCAGAAACCCTCGATCAAATGTCTGATCTGCCAATGAAAAATGCATAAGGGAAGAGAGAGAGAGAGAGAGAGAGAGAGAGAGAGAGAGAGAGAGAGAGAGAGAGAGAGAGAGAAACCCTAGATCGAATGTATGATCTGCGACTGTGAAATTGCAATGAGAGGGGGGGTTTGGAGCGCAGAGAGAGAGAGAGAGAGAGAAATGAGGGAGATAACGAGGGTTTGGAGCTTTAAGGCTATTTGCACCGGTGAGTGGAGGACGGACACGTTTTAAAACCATTTGAAAAGGGTTTAAATCCATTCCTAAAGTGTAATTTTTAGGCGATGCCTCATCGAGATTTGTGTAAAGTATTTGGACGGTATAGAATGCCATGGAGCTTGGATAACAAGCTTTTGGAGGTGGGTGTGTATGGGAACCTTCACACACACCAGTTGCAGATTAATCTAGACCGTCCATTTAGCCTGACCCACTTTTCATTTATCGATGCAATTTAAATTTCGTCGTCATTTATAACTTTTTACCAAGAAAAGTTTCGTATGTAAAGGCTCTTGTTTAATCGAGAAAAATAATCCTCGGTAAAATTCCTACTTACCCAAGAAATGTGCATTTCGTTGGTGATTTACTCGTACTGAGGATGTTTCTCTTTGGAAAAAAATTTTCTTTTACCCAGGAAAACTTTCCTCGGTAAAATGGACAATCACCAACGAAATTACAAATTCTTGGGTAATTGAAGCTTTTAACCAGGAATATTTTTCTCGGTGAAAGTAAGCTAAAACCTATCTTTTTAGCCACGAAATAATTCCATCTTTACCTAGGAAATTTTAATTTCGTTGATATTATCCCTTTTACCAAGGAAAAGTTTCCTTAGTAAAAGCAAATGAGTATTTACCTACGAAACTTTATTTTCGTCGGTAAAAACATACTATTACCCAGGAAATTTGTTTCCTGGTAAAAATTTCCTAAGTAAAGGTGACTTTTCTTGTAGTGATGACGCTGACCTCTTTTAACAGGCACACTTTGAGGATCAAGGTGAGGACCACTTCAATTGGCCCACCCAAATCAGGGATTAGGCCTGAGTTTTGGGCTCTACGGTTAAAAGAGAGTGACTCACCTGGTGATCGTAGTAGATTTCATTTTAACATCACGATGAGGTCTACTTCAATCGGCCACGCTATAAGACCGTAGATAAGATTTCGTGCGTCCGTGCCCAGGAGACCACAAGTATATTAAGGGTTGCACATTTGCCGGGTCAAACCGACTGACCCACCCATTCCGACCTAGTAGAAACCCAATTCACCCGGACCCGGTAGAGAAAAGGTCAGTCCTGGGTGGATGCGGCTGGACCGTTTTTAATCTATGTACGGTTCAGGATACATGTCAAACCCGCCGGTTGACCCGTACGTTGACCTGTATATACCCAACCTGTTCTGCTTGACTTAATCCGCCGCGAGTTCTATTAGAGTATTCTAAAAAATAAAAATAAAAATGACTAAAAAATTCCTACGGTTGAAACATCTCTAGGTCAATAGTGATGTTTATATGCCATCCATACCATTCATGATATTGTCATTCATATTGTGATGAGCTGAAAACACAAATATTAGCCTCATTCAAAAATTTTGTGGCCCCACGTCTTATTGTGGACGTTCAATCCTCACATTTTCGACGCACTTGAGTTTATGGCTGAAAGTTTGTATAGTTATGTTCACATTTTCAATTTGTTCAAATAGGGCCATTGTTCAGTGATCCAAACCATTGATGAGAAGGGCCTCACCGTGGATCTCCACGTATAAAAAATACTTTGGACTAATTAGAATATTGTATAATAGAATATTTGGGCTTTTATAGGTTAGTGTTCCATCCCAACTAATGGTGGACATTCCATCCCAGTCCTAACTTAACTCGACCCGATTTAGCATATAGGCTCGGGTAAGGTTAGGGTTGACCTTTTTGCAAGTAGGGTAAGGTTAGGGTTGGGTCAGCCCAACCTAATCATAACCCAGACCGAAACCCGAACCTTTAAAATATGTTTAGGTCCGGTCTAAGATAGGGCCCAAACCGACACTAACTCAACCCGCGTCCAAGCCTATATATATATATATATATATATATATATATATATATATATATATATATATATATATATATATATATATATATGGGAATTGGTACTGTGAGGTCAAGGTGTGTGGGCCCCACTGTGATGTATATCGAACATCAACCCCATCACTCAGATGCACCATTCCATGTGGGGGTAAGAGCATAAAAATCAGGTCAATCCATGACTTAGGTGGGCCACACTACCACCAACAGTGTAGGGTTGTTACTTGCCCATTGAAACCTTCATGATCATTTATAGGGCCCAATGAGATGTGGTTCTGAAATCCAGCCCATTCATTGTGTGTCCCCCTTGGATGAACAGTCCCAATAAGTTTCAGCAGCATCCAGAACTCAGGTAGCCCACGACAAGTGATTTTAGATCTTTTAGGCATGATTTCACGCTGTTTCAGTTGGTATGGCCCACTAGAGTTTTGGATTTGGCCGATTTTTGGGTTATCACATAACCTATAGGGAACCCACCAAATGCACGGTGTGGATGTCCAATATACATCACGGTGGGGCCCACACAGCTCGAACTCATGGGAACTTCCCATGAGGTCGACCTCATAATATATATATATATATATATATATATATATATAGATAGAGAGAGAGAGAGAGAGAGAGAGAGAGAGAGAGAGAGAGAGTAGACAAGTAGAAAATACCATGTTGGTGGGTTTGGCCATGGGTTCGAGCACCATGTGATGTGTGTGGGCGCGAGGATATGTATAAAAATAAAATAATAATAAAAAATCCCATAGATCAAAAGTTGGATGAAGATGATCTTTGTATTTTCTTTTCATCCAAGTTTGATTAACCTTATCAATGGACTGGATGGAAAATAAAAATTACAGATCTACTTAAACTGGCCGAGGGAAGTTTTTAATTGTGTGTGTTCAATCACCACTGTTTCTTGTGGGATGCCCACCTGAGATTTGCATTGCTTAATATTTGGACCACGCCCTAAAATAGCTGAAAAAAACGGATGTACAGCATGGACATACAACACATCATCATGGTGGGCCCCATGTAAGGTTAACATCCACTGAGGTGCTAATCCGCTCCGGAAATTTTTAGTTACCCTTACCATGGTGGGGTCCACCTTGATGAATGTTTTGTATATACATGCTGCCCATCTGTTTTTTCAACTCATTTTAGGCCGATATTCTAATGTTTAAGCAGATTTAAGTCTCCCGTGGAGATGTAGGTGGAAAAGGTGGTGAATAACTATTAAAAACTTTTTTAGACAGCAAAAGTTTGGGTCAAGTTGATTTTTGTATTTTTTCCTCCATCCAGCTCTAGTTGACCTTATCAATGGGTTGGATGGAAAATAAATATTACGGATCTTCTTATGGTGGGCCTTGGGAAGTTTTTGATGGTGGGCATTTAATCACCATTGTCTCTTGTACTGTGGTCCACCTGAGATTTGGATCTGCTTAATATTTGGGGACATGTCCTTGGAAAAATGAAAGACTGCATGGATATACAACGCATGTTAAGGGTGGGCCTCATGGTAAGGGTAACACCTACTAAGATGTTACTGGACTGACATTGAATCCGCTAACGTTGACACTCCCACACAGCTAGGGCTGTACACGAGGCAAGTCGATTCAAGTCGAGCTTTGCGTTGCTTGTTGCTCAGCTCAAACCACCCAGCCCCTACTCAGTACTTTGAGTCAACTTGTCGGGTCAAGTGTGGACTTGCTCGATCAACAAACTAGGCGAGTTTGAGTTTTCTCCTGAAAATTCATGTAAAAATTTGGAGTGGGGCAGGGGATTATTGGTGTCGAGTGGACAAGAAGGCTAGGTAGCTTAAGGGGCGGCCGACGTTGAGCAAACAAGCAAAAGGTGGCCGGCATCGAGCAAACATGGAACTCAGCAGGTGGCCAACGTAGAGCAGATAAGCAAGCTGCAAGCCAGCTCAGAGGATGGCCAATGTCGAGTTGGGACTTGACTCTTGAGAGAGAAGGAGTGTCGAAGTGGACCATGGGGGTGGTTTGATGGGACCGAGTGAGAGATTAAGGGTTTTTTTGTTTTTGTTTTTTTATCCGGTCAAGCTGAGTCAAATCAAGTTAGTTTTGAGTCACTTCCCAAGTTGAGCCGAGTCAAACCAAGCCAGTTTCGAGTCACTCCATGAGTTGAGCCAAGTGAAGTGTGGCTCCGCTAGGTGCTCGACTCAAATTGGTTCGAGCACTCAAATTTTGACTCTACTAGGCCCAAACCCACTTCCCATCCGAGCCGAGTCCCACGCGTATTTCGAGCTTACTCGACTCGTGCACAGCTCTACGGCACGCCACGCGCATCAAGTAACTACCCTTCATTTTTATGCGTGCGTCAATCCAAGCGTCGATTTTTAAAGCCCCCAGAGCGCGAGTGAAATCGACGAGGGCAAATTCGTCTTTTCCCGCAGAAGACTCACAGCCAGAGGTTACAAGCATCGTCCATGCACAATCTCGGGAGAGAGGTAGAGAGGGAGCAAACATGGCGATGGTTCGTAGCTACGCCGGTGTCTTTCTCTCAAATCAGTTGCGAAATCCGATGCGTGGTCCCACCAAACCGCCAATCCTAACCGTCAGACCTCTTCTCCTCCCTAAAATTCGAGCTTCTTCGGCCGTCGCTGTCGAAACAAAGACTGTATGCTCTCTCTTTCTCTCTCTCTCTCTCTCTCTCCGCCCACCCGTTAATAGATGCGCCCTTTCTTCTCTAATTTTGGTACTGCAGTTACGAAAGTAAGAAAAAAGGGTGTATTGTTAAAAAAGGTGGGGTTAAGAAATGCATTTGAAGCTTGAATGATCGGATAAATCTGGAATTCCATGCTCCCGCACAATTGGACGGTTCTGATCATCAATCTGGACGATCCCCACCTTTGCTAGGCCCCACCTTATCGAGCCTAAAAAGTCAGCCTCATGCGCCCAAACCTAGCCCAAAAAATGCTGGGCTTGGGCTGTCCGGTTCCACTTACAACCCTACTCCCGCACCCAAAGCGAAGGGGAGAACTTTGATACTCTGGCGGACTTGATACGCGCGCACTTAGAAATTCAATACGCGCGGCATGCAAGTAATTCAAATTAAACCGTCCAAATTATGATTTTTAGTTTATTTCGTAATCTGAAGATTGGATTGTTGGACATTTATTGGACAGTTAAAATAGAAAAAATAAAAATAAAAAAATCGATGGTCATATTTCAGCAAACGAGTGCCACGTGTACAATTTCTAAGTGCGTCCAACCACTCCCTAAAAGAGAAGGCACCAGCCGCCGTAAGACGCCGCTGGAAGCGGACGCGACTTCAACCGAGGTCGGTCGATCCCTGACTGCGGGGCCCACCATGATGTATTTGTCTTATATCTACACCGTCCATCCGTTTCGCCAGATCTATTTAGCCTATGAGCCCAAAAATGCAGCAGATCCAAATCTCAGGTGGACTACAACTACAGGAAGGAAACATTGTAGATTGACCATTAAAAACTTCCCAGGGCCACAAAAGTTTTCGATTAAGCTAATATTTGTGTGGTCCTTCATCCAGGTCTTTGTGATCTTATCAACAGGTTGAATGGAAAAGAAACATTCCGGTGGCCCCCAAGAAGTTTCTACTGATGGGCGTTCAATCACCACTGTTTCTTGTGATGTTGTCAATCACCACTGTTTCTTGTGATGTTGTCTACTTTAGGTTTGGATCTACTGCATTTTTGGGTTCATATGCTAATGGCCTGTTTGGCACCATGGATTTGATGTGAAGTGATGAGAAATCACTTGCTTTCTCTATTTGGTGAAGTGGATTTGATGAGAAGTGGATTTCATAGGAATCCATGAGAAATCAAAAGTGCATTTCCCAACACTTTTCGGATTGGTGGGATTTGATGAGAAATCCTCCCAACGTGGGACCCAATGTGATGTATCCTGGGCGCGACTTTGGTGGATCCCTAGATTGATTGAGGTGGGTGGATCCCTGACTGTGGCGTCCATAGTGTGATGTGTGTAGGCCTGGCATCGGGTTGTGTTGAACCGTGTTCGTGCCGTGTCGTGTTCGTGTCGTGTCAAAAATCTACTCACCCAAACCCACCCGGCCCGTTAACTAACGGGTCGAAATCTAGAAACCCAAACCCATTCGTTAATTTAACGGGTTACCTGTAACCCAACCCGTTTAACCCGTTATGCTAGTCTACAGATTAGATGGCCACACCGTTGATGAGGACAACTGATAGTCTAACCCAACATATAGCTGTGGTCCACCTAGTGGGCCCATTCTATCACCGGAAATAATAGGATTCACTAGTGAGATGAGGAGGAATCACATGTCCATCGCAATATTGCATATGATGGAGTGCTAAGGTTCATAGGTGGGCCACGGTTTGGTGATTTAGACCATTATGTTAACGGGTTAAACGGGTTCGCGGGTGAAACACTGACCCGACCCGTTATGTTAACGGGTCAACCCGTTAGTGACCCGACACGACAAGGCCGGACCCAAACACTGGTTTTTTCGTGCGGGTTTCATGCGGGTTAACGGGTCGTGTGGAATTTTGCCAGGCCTTGATGTGTGCGTCTTACATCTACGCCGTCCATCCATTTTAAAAACTCATTTTAGATCGTGATTCAAAAAATTAAGTACATCCAAATCTTAGGTGGACCATAATAACGTAAACAGAGATATTCAACCATTAAAAACTTCTCGTGGGCCACAAAAGTTTTGGATCAAGCTTATATTTGTGTGGTCTCTTCATCCAGGTCTTTGTGACTTTGTCAACAGGTTGGATGGAAAATAAACATTCTAGTGGCCCCCATGAAGTTTTTAGTGGTGGGGACAATCACTACTGTTTCATGTGGTATGGTCCACCTAAGATTTGGATCTGCTTCATTTTTGGGACTGTTGATGCCGTAAACTCGTCAACAGATGATGGTGAAGACTTCTTTGATACTGATGGATAGATGCCGCTGATCTCCTTCTTCACAAAGGGTTGGATCCTGTAGAACAAAAGAGAAACTAAAGGGGGTGGCTGGGATCCAGCCGTTAGCCCTCCGACGCTCAAGTTAGCGATCTCTCAAGAGATTGAAATTCTACTTTTTCTCAGTCTTGGTTTTTTCGTACCTTAGTAAAGAAGAAGACGTGTCTATTTATAGACCTAGATTGCAGAGTTGTACTTCCTTTCGAAGCCATGATCTTCGGGGAGGGATTCTCGGATCTTTGGGATTTTCGGAGTTGCCCCGAGATCTTCGAGGATCTCTCGGCGGGTTGGATAAAGATCTCCCAGATTTTCTTCCCCTTATTACGCACACATTCAGAGACTTGTGGAAACAGAATCAGGTCGCAAAGCGGTCGACCTGGTAAAGCCGTGTCTGACGGCTGCTTCTCTTTTTCAGGTCGGATCGGTCAGACCCGTAAGAGCTACTCCATCCTCGAATCAGATCGGTTATGAAATGTACGAGCTGAACTGGACCGACCTTCGAGTCAGCTCGTATTCTTTTTCTGATGGCGCAGAGGTCATCTCGTATTCTTCCCACAACAGAAGTCCCCCCACTCCCGAGTCTAGCTCGTCTGTCTCGGGAGTAGCTTGATAGAGAAGATACGTCGATCTGGCTACCCTTAATGTTTCACAGCTGTCGTGTTGCCGCGCCGTCGCTTCAACGGGCGGGAAAGCGGTATTTAATGCGTCGTTCAAAAAATCGAGGCGCCATCATTCGCTTGTACGGCGTATCAGCGCTCAACAGAATATTGTCTAACGGGGTGATGCCACGTGTCTGAAGTGGCACGATACTTTTTGTACGCTTCAACCAAGAGTCGCCACGCGGGATCTTCGCATTAAATGCCGAATAATCCTTCGGGTATAAAACTCGAGAGTTAGCGGATTTCTGAAAAATTCCTTTCTTCTCTGATCCTGCTTTCCTCCCTCTTTCTCTTTTCGGGTTCTCCTTCTCCATTCTCTGTCACCTCTCCTCCGGCCGGCGTACCAGTTACTTTAGGGTACGCTCTTCCCATTTTCTTAGAAGATCTTCCTTTTTGTGATTTTCAAAATGTCGGAGTCTTCCTGCTCTGATGCTATTCCGATGGTGAGGTTTGGAGATTCCGAATCGGACCCTCCTCTACCAGAGCATCAGGAGATCGATCCCAGAGAATCTCATTCCAGGACAGCAGATCCTGTGAATGAAGAGGACTCTGAGGTTCCTGAGCCAGGAGTTAGGGAAACGGCTCAGGGAGATACCTTCGAGCTGGACGGGGTGGTCTCGCGAATTACCCAGAGAGACCTCGACAATGCGAGAAGGACATACGGGATCCCGGAATCCGTTGGTCTTAGGATTCCGGACCGGACTGACAGACCGAGCCGACCTCGCCGGGGAGAAACCGTTATCTCCCTGATGCACTTAGAGGCCGGTCTCAGGTTACCCCTGCACCCCTTTGTACGAGAGGTTCTTAACACCCTAGGCCTCGCACCGAGCCAGCTCCAACCTAATGGCTGGAGGTGTATGGTGGGATGCTACATACTGTGGCAGAGAGTAGGGAATAAAGACCTGACTTCGAACGAGCTGTTCTCCATGTACAGCCTCAAGTCTTTGGGAGGTCATGGTCTTTATTACCTCTCTTCCCATCCGGGCCATGGGGGCTCGATAGTGACCGGCCTGCCATCCTCGACAAGAATCTGGAAGAGGAAGTGGTTCTTCGCGTCGGGGGATTGGGAGGCTTCGTCGGACGAGCTTCGCCCTTTAGAGCATCGGGTCCGAGCTGATTTTGCTCTGCCAGGTCGGGCCATACTTAGAAAATTTTTCGAATAATGTTTCTTTCTCACCCCCACTTTCTTTCATTCTGACGTGCATTTCCTTATCTATGCAGCCTCGGTGGCTATCAGAGTAGCTCTATCTGTAGTTCAAGAGAGGCAGATTCGAGCTGCACGGGAGTATCCGCCTGTTGAAAGGAACTTTCGCAGCCTAATCTCTGTAGAATCCGTCCTTGAATCGGGTTGGTAATGTAGATATTCATACTTTACGTTATCAATTTTCTAAGTAATGTGCTCTGACATTCTGCCTTGTACTTTGGACAGGTATGGCTCCGAAGGCGGTCTCTAAGTCCCGTCGGATCCCTGCTCGGCTCCTTGAGCGTGGGGAGAGCTCGGTGGAACCTCCGAGCAAGAGGATGGCCACGGAGGCTCAGGGGCAACAAAGGTTGCCTCGGTCCTTCGTATGCGGGTCTGGTCAGCCTCAGGGTTCATCTCCCGCAGGGGGTGAAACTTTGGCTGCCCAGCCTCCTGCTCCCGAGGTTCCGGTTGTCAACGTGCCGGATACCTCGGACTCCCGAGCCGAGGCGTCGGCTGGTCGCCCAACGACTCGTGCCAGTTCGTCTGGCACTCCGACAGCATCGACTTCAGTGGGGCCCCGCCCGCACCCCTGCTGAGGTCGGGTCGTCGCGACCTCCCCCGGCCCCCCGGGCCTCTCGCCCTGCTACCGCTCCTGGGGCCGAGCAGCGTGAGGACCAGGTCGACATGCCTCCGGTAACGGAGCATTTTGCGACCTGGAAAGAGGGGGTTAACGCCTATATGGATGTTAATCAGAGCATCCCTCAGGATCTGAATTCTCTTGCGACATCAGATCCTGATCAGATGGTCGGTGTTGCCATCGAGAGCAGTCTCAGGGTAAGTTGACTGCCCCTTTCTCTTCTTCTTTTCCTTCACTGGTTCCACCATCGTATTACTAACTGTTGTAGCTCGTTTTTGTAGGACTCGGCCTTGCTGATTATGATCCGCCAGAAGATGGCTGAGCGGACTCACCAGATGCAGAAAGCTCTGGTTGCCGCCTCTTCCTGGAAGAATAAGACTGAGGCGATGAAGACCGAGCTGAAGAAGAAGCTGTCTGAGTTGGCAACGGCTCAGACGGAGCTGCAGACGGCCCAAACTGAACTGCAGACAGCTCAGTCCGAGCTGAAGGTGGCCCAATCGGAGCTGGAAGTGTCTCAAGTACAAGTCCAGTCTCTGGAGGAGGCGATGAGGGAGACCTCAGCCAAGGCCCAGTCTGAGGGTAACAAGGTTGAGTCGCTAGAGGCTGCTCTCAAGACAGCTGAGGAGGAGAAGGCGGACCTGGCCCGGCTTTTGAAGGAGGTCCAGATGAAGGCTCTGGCTGACGCCAAGGATGCAGAAGCCAAGTTTGAGAGGCTGAATGCAATTTCTGAGGAGCTGTACAATCATGGCTTCCAGGATTGCAGGCGGCTCGTTCTCAAACACTTCCCCGATCTCGATCTGACTCCAGTCGACAATGATGAAGATGAGGATGAAGTCGTGAGGGAGGGACCTTCAAAGGGGGCTGCAGCCGGGCCATCCAATGCCACCGAAAGCTGAATGTTTTTTTTTTTTTTACAATGTAAAGGAAGCTCTTTACTTTAATGCAAGCCCTCAGAGGCATTTTATTCAAAACGTTGTGTACTTCATTTTTTTTTTTTTCATGCATACACAAGTCTCGAAGTGACTGAGCTCATTATCATAAACTCGGCCATTATATTAGAACAGTTGTAGGGCTTCGATAGTAGTGCAAATTTCAGTTCGGAACGTTACCACTGCTAGGCCGATCTGCTGTTCACAACACTTAGGAAAATTTGAAAGAATTTTTTACTGAACCATCACTTCGGAACATATACTTCAGACGAGGTCCCGCTTCTTCATGGATAGTAGATCTTCAGGTGGTCAGCATTCCAGGGGTGGGAAAGGGGCCGGCTGTTCATGTCTTCGAGCCAATAAGTACCAAGACGGCGCGAGCCGAGTACCCTATACGGCCCTTCCCAGTTGGGACTAAAGGCAGCGATTTTTTCTTTGGTACTGACCTTTTTGAGAACTAAATCACCAGCTCGGAACCGCCGCTCCTTTACTCGGGAATTGTAGTACCGCCTAATCCGTTGCTGGTAGGCCGCCAATCGTATTTGGGATGCTTCGCGAATTTCCTCGAGTAGGTCCAAGTTTATCCGTAATTGTTCTTCGTTTCTGTCAGGTCGGTGTTGGCTTGTCCTACACGTGGGTATCCCGACCTCTACTGGGACAACCGCTTCTGCTCCAAAGGCTAAAGAGAAGGGCGTTTCCCCGGTGGTGGACCGAGCCGTGGTCCGATAGGCCCAAAGTACTTCAGGAAGTTCGTCAGCCCAGGCGCCTTTCTTCTCCCCAAGTTTTGTTTTGAGATGGTTTTTGATAATCTTGTTAACTGCCTCGACCTGACCATTGGCTTGTGGGTGGTGGGGAGAGGAATACACATTCTTGATACCCAGACCTTTACAGAAATGCCGGAACCTTTCGTTGTCAACTGTCGCCCATTATCCGTGACTATTGTATTCGGAATTCCGAATCGGCACACGATTGATTTCCAAATAAAATCTGTTGTTTTCTTCTCGGTAATGGTCGCCAACGGTTCTGCTTCGGCCCACTTCGTGAAATAATCGACGGCAACGATTGCGTATCTCACCTGTCCCTTTCCTGTCGGAAGAGGGCCAATGATGTCAACTCCCCATTGAGCGAATGGCCATGGTCCAGACATGGGAGTGAGCTCCTCGGGTGGCAAGTGAGGAATTGGGGCAAATCGTTGGCACCCGTCGCATCTTTTAACAATTTCCCGGGCGTCGTGCTGGATGGTAGGCCAATAATATCCTTGCCTGATCACCTTCTGCGCCAATGCTCGAGCACCAGAATGATTGCCGCAACAACCAAAATGGATTTCGCGCAACACGTAATCAGCTTCCTCGGCTCCCAAACAACGCAAACATGGAAAAGAAAATCCTCTCTTGTAGAGGATCCCATCGATCATGGGTGTACCGAGCCGATCTGTAGCGAATGCGCCGAGCTTCTTTCTGGTCGTTGGGTAATTCGCCCGTCTGTAAAAACCGAACGATAGGGTCCCTCCAATCAGGGGGAGCTGTTACTGGAAAAAACCTCCGCTGCCCTCGTTTGACGATACGCTTCGTTGAGGGAGGAACTCGACAGGAACCATCCTGCTGAGGTCGTCGTCGTCTGATGAGGCGAGTTTCGCGAGAGAATCTGCATTCATATTGTTGCTTCTCGGGACCTGAACAATTTCATACTGATCAAACCGTGACAGCAGTTCTAGAGTTTTTGTTAGGTATGCTAACATTTTCCCCCCTTTCGCCTGGTATTCTGCGGTCACTTGTCCGACCACCAATTGAGAGTCACTATGTATTTTTATAGATCGAATCCCTACTGCAGAGGCGAGGCGGAGGCCGGCTAGAAGCGCTTCATACTCAGCTTCGTTGTTTGAGGCTCGAAACCCGAACCGGAGAGCATATTGAATTTGGATACCGTCCGGTGCTGTCAGGACGAGACCGGCCCCGCAGCCTCGTGAATTGGAAGATCCATCAACGTGTAATAACCAGGTCGGAGCGCAGTAGCTACTTTCTAGTGGCGGCTCAGATTTGCTGTCGTCTTCCATTTCGAGAGGTTCAGTTAATTCGACGATGAAGTCGGCGATGGCCTGCCCTTTGACTGCAGTTCGCGGCCGAAACTTGATGTCGAATTCACCGAGCTCGACGGCCCATTTAACGAGACGGCCTGAGGTTTCTGGGTTCTGTAATACTTGCCGTAATGGTTGATCAGTCAGCACAGCTATCGGGTGCGCTTGAAAGTACGGTCTCAATTTCCGTGCTGAGGTGATTAGAGCCAAAGCCAGCTTTTCTATTGTCGGGTATCGGGTTTCGGGATCGAGCAGGGCTTGCTGACGTAGTAGACAGGCTTTTGGGTTCCTTTGTCGTTTCGGACTAATGCTGAGCTGACTGCTGCTGGAGAGACAGCTAAGTACAGGAGTAGTTCTTCTTTGTGGGCTGGTTTAGACAATAGTGGCGGAGACCCGAGGTATGCTTTCAATTCGCAGAAAGCTTGCTCGCAGTCTGAGGTCCAAATCATCTCCTTGCACTTACGTAGTTGCTTGAAGAAGGGGAGGCATCGATCTGTAGCCTTTGAGACGAATCTGTTGAGTGCCGCAATTCTTCCTGTAAGTCGCTGGATATCCTTCGGTGTGCGAGGCGAGCTCATGTCGAGGAGTGCCTGAATTTTTTCAGGGTTGGCTTCAATTCCTCGCTGGTTTACAATGAAGCCAAGGAATTTCCCCGAGCTTACCCCAAAGGCACATTTGCTGGGGTTAAGCTTCATCTGATATTTTCGTAATATTCTGAACGCAGTGCAGAGGTCGCTGACGTGGTCCTCTGCTCGTTTGCTCTTTACGAGCATATCATCTACGTACACCTCCATAGTTCTACCAAGTTGGTCTGCGAACATCTTGTTTACTAGTCGCTGATAAGTTGCTCCGGCATTCTTTAGCCCGAAGGGCATGACCTTATAACAGTAGAGCCCCCGATCCGTAATGAATGCTGTCTTTTTGCCTGTCGGGAGCGTGCATTTGGATCTGATTATATCCAGAGTAAGCGTCCATGAAGCTGAGTAGCTCGTGCCCGGAGGGTCGCGTCGACGAGCTGATCTATTCGTGGCAGAGGGAAGCTGTCTTTGGGACAGGCCTTGTTCAGGTCGGTATAGTCTACACAGACTCTCCATTTCCCGTTATTCTTTTTGACGAGGACCACATTTGCGAGCCATTCTGGGTAGCATATTTCTTGAATGAATCCAGCCTTGCGCAGTTTCTGTACTTCCTCTTCGATGATCATATACCTTTCTGCATTGAAAGAACGCCTTTTCTGCCGGATTGGCTTAGTGGTTGGGTCGACGTTTAACCGATGGACCATCACTCCTGGACAAATTCCAGGCATCTCTTCATGGGACCATGCAAAAACGTCCGCGTATTCCGTCAAGAAGGTGATCAGGTCCTCTCGTACCTTGCCTTCTAAACACGATCCGATCTTGATAGTTCTAGTCGGGTCGGTATCAGACAACGGAATGTCGACCAATTCTTCTGCGGGCGACCCGCGCTCCTTCGCTTCCTCTCTCGGATCAGGAGAGGTCGCATGAGAAACGGTTGATACTGTACTTTTATTTTTCCCTCGTAGGGAAAGCTCATAGCAACGGCGGGCTTCCTGCTGATCTCCCCTGACCACGCCGATTCCTTCGTCGGTTTCGAATTTCAATGCAAGGTGATAGATGGAAATGGCGGCTTTGAGAGCTCGCAGGATAGGACGGCCAATAATGGCGTTATAAGCAGAGGGGGTATTTACGACAAGGAAGTCGACCATTATTATTTTTTGGTTTGGTTCTTCTCCTGCGGTGACTGGTAGACTTATCTCTCCTTCGGGCATAACGCTATCCCCCGTGAACCCAGTTAATGCTGTCTTGACTGGTCTCAGTCGAGATCGGTCGATCTTCATTTTTTCGAATGCCGATGCGTATAGGATATCGGCCGAACTGCCTGTGTCGACCATCATCCTGTGGAGTTTTTTATTGGCGACCACCAACGCAACGACAAGGGAGTCGTCATGTGGATGTATGACCCCTCGGGCGTCTTCTTCGGTGAAGGGATATTGTTTGTGAGGTTACCTTCGCGACCTTCGTAGGTCGGCTGGTGATATTGACAGAAGACTTCGGTAAGGACGTCCTTCCTTGCCGCACGTAGCTTTGCGAGAATTTCCGGTGTCTCCAGTGGTCGGTCCTCCGAAAATCATGTGGATTTCTTCCACAGGGTTGTTGCTTTGTTCCTCTGTCAAGTCGGCGACTCGACCTTCATCTCTTCGTCCCTCTGCACGCTGAGCGATGTAATCCTTCAAAAAGCCTTGCTGGATCAGGGTTTCTATCTGTCGCTTCAAATCAAAGCAGTCCACGGTGTTGTGACCGTGGTCTTTGTGGTACAAACAGTACCTCGATTTCGACCTCCTATTGGGGTCGGTCTTTATCTTTGCGGGTCGTTCGAAATTGTATTTCCTTTCTCTGCTAAATACACTTGCTCGATGGTTTTGTTGAGCGGAGTGTACTTATCGAACCGTGGCGCAGGTGATTTCGTTCGGCGAGCGGGCCTGTTCCGGGTCGGCGATCTTTGCTCGGACTTTCGTTCCGACCTGTGCCTTTTCGAGTTATTGCTATCCGGCCGATCCTTATTTTTGGTCGCTGGTCGATGAGCATTGACCAGTTCTTCGGCGTTGATGTGTTTTGCTGCCCGATCTAAAAGTTCTGCCACGGACTGAGGCGTTCTTCCCCGACAGACCAAAGGAACCTTCGGTCTCGTAATCCTCCGATCATGGTGTGCAACAGTACATCTTGCGAGAGGTTTTCAATTTGTACAGCTTCGGAATTGAAGCGTGCGAAGTAATCTTTCAGGGACTCATCTTCTTTTTGCTTGATCGCAGCGAGATGAGTTGAATGCTTCCTGGGGTCAGTGCTCCCAATGAACTGAGTAGCGAAGGCTCGCTTAGTTGAGAGAATGAACTGATCGTGCGGGGTTTTAGGTTGCGAAACCAAGTCCATGCCGAGCTTGTTAAGGACAACGGAAAGGCCTTGCACATGATATGCCCATTGGCCCCGAGGAGATCCATGCGGACTTGAAGTTCTCTAAGTGTTCCGCCGGATCTCCAATTCCAGAGTAATTGCTTCAAGTGGGGAACTTTAAACCCTTTGGGAGGGGTTCCTCACGAATCTCGTCGGTGAATGGTGATTCAGATGAATCGACCAGTGCATCTACGGCGATTGGAGCTCGGCCCGTTGTGCTTTTTGGAGATCGCCCATTTGTTCTCGCAGTTCCTTCAACTCGGCCTCCAGTGGGCCTAAGTTGTCGTCGATCCTGTTGCTGCTTCATGGACCAGCTCCGTTCGTGTGCGAGGCGGGCTGTTCTCCGTTCTTCTGAGCCTGTGTCGCAGGTCGGTGGCGGGCAAGCTTGTCGTTGGTCGAGGTCTAGCCTCGGTTGCTCGACTGGCGACCTCAATCTTCTTCCATCGGAGTGGGATGTTGTGAACGCTGCGATGGTCGAACCTGGTGGAGTGCAAGGTTGTTGCTGCCGAGAATGGGTATGCCGAGATCCTTCACGGTCTTTATCTTTCAACGCGGTTGGGCGAGCTAGGTCAGTTAGCAGAGCTTTAATTTCGTCCAGTCGCTGGTCTACATAGCCCAATCGTTCGTCGACCCCCCCCAGTTTTTTGGTTTACTCCCCCTACCTGTTCTTCAAGAAGAGACAATCTGACCCCTCGGTTACGGGGGTCTCTGTTGTCTCCCCTGTTGGGCAGAAAGAGGAGAGTTCCCACCGAGCTGGATAGCCGGAATTTCGGGGAAACGATCCTTCATTTTCGATACCTGGTCGTCTGAAGGTCCATCGATTGCGGGCGCTTTTCTTTGTACTTTCTTTTTCCAACCATAGTGAAAAAGGAAGGATGAAGTGAAATCGTCTTCAGTGATTGGGTGAGAACACGGCTTTCCTACTTAAAGGACTCTGCGAAGAAAAAGTTCCCACAGACGGCGCCAATCGGTGATGCCGTAAACTCGTCAACAGATGATGGTGAAGACTTCTTTGATACTGATGGATAGATGCCGCTGATCTCCTTCTTCACAAAGGGTTGGATCCTGTAGAACAAAAGAGAAACTAAAGGGGGGTGGCTGGGATCCAGCCGTTAGCCCTCCGACGCTCAAGTTAGCGATCTCTCAAGAGATTGAAATTCTACTTTTTCTCAGTCTTGGTTTTTTCGTACCTTAGTAAAGAAGAAGACGTGTCTATTTATAGACCTAGATTGCAGAGTTGTACTTCCTTTCGAAGCCATGATCTTCGGGGAGGGATTCTCGGATCTTTGGGATTTTCGGAGTTGCCCCGAGATCTTCGAGGATCTCTCGGCGGGTTGGATAAAGATCTCCCAGATTTTCTTCCCCTTATTACGCACACATTCAGAGACTTGTGGAAACAGAATCAGGTCGCAAAGCGGTCGACCTGGTAAAGCCGTGTCTGACGGCTGCTTCTCTTTTTTCAGGTCGGATCGGTCAGACCCGTAAGAGCTACTCCATCCCTCGAATCAGATCGGTTATGAAATGTACGAGCTGAACTGGACCGACCTTCGAGTCAGCTCGTATTCTTTTTCTGATTGGCGCAGAGGTCATCTCGTATTCTTCCCACAACAGGGACCATGCCCTAAAATGAGCTTTCGAAATGCATGGACAGTGTAGATGTAAGGCACATACATAACAGTGGCCCCACAATTGGGGATCCACCCAAACCGTGCCCATGTATCCCTGAATGTGGGACCCAACATGATGTATACTTTTCACATCCATGCTGTCCATCCATTTTGAAAGCTCAATTTAGGGCACGATCCCAAAAATGAAGAAGATGCAGATCCCAAGTGGAACACACCACAGGAAACAATGGTGATTAAATACCCACCATTAAAAATTCTTAGGGCCATATGAATGTTTATTCACCATTCAACTTGTTGATGAGGTCATAAAGACCTAGATGAAGGGACCACATAAATATCAGTTTGATCCAAAACTTTTATGTGTCATAAAGGTCACATCCATGCTGTCCATCCATTTTGAAAGCTCAATTTAGGGCACGATCCCAAAAATGAAGAAGATGCAGATCCCAAGTGGAACACACCACAGGAAACAATGGTGATTAAATACCCACCATTAAAAAATTCTTAGGGCCACATGAATTTATTCACCATTCAACTTGTTGATGAGGTCATAAAGACCTAGATGAAGGGACCACATAAATATCAGTTTGATCCAAAACTTTTATGTGTCATAAAGGTCACTCTCCACTTTTTCCTGTTTTATGGTCCACCTGAGATGTGGATCTACTTTATTTTTAGGATCATGCCATAAAATATTAAAAATGGATGGACAGCATGGATTTAAAAATGGATGGATGGTGGGATCAAAATCCAAAGTATAGGTGGGCATACGGTGGAATTAAAATCCACACTGTCCATTCCCTCTTGTCTGACTTGTCTCCAAGTTTTGGCCACCAAATAGGAAATCTGGAATTGATAAGAATTGGAATTGAGGAGAATTCATATCATGGATTCCACTTCTCATCACTTCCTCTGGTGAAATGGATGGACAACGCGGATATAAGACACGTACATCATAGTGGCTCCACAGTCCCGGATCCACCGAGGGTTCACTGTTCCTTGTGGTGTAGCCCACTTGAGTTTTGGATGGGCATATTTTGGGCTAACTTCCTAACATGAGTTGTTACGGTCCTCACTGTGGGCCCACCTTGATGTATGTATTGTATGTGCGCCGTCCATTCGTTTGGCTTTTCATTGTAGGGCATGAACCAAAAATGAAGAAAATTCAAATCTCAAGGGAACCATACCGAAGGAAAAAGTGGCGATTGACCATTAAAAACTGTGGAGGGCCACAAAAGTTTTCGATAAATCTGATTTGTGTGCTCCTTTCATCTAGGTATTTGACACCTTATCAACAGGTTGAATGGAAAATAAACATTACCGCGGTGGCATTACGGTTGGTCCTAGGAAGTTTTTAACGGTGAGCATTCAATCATCACTATTTATTATGGCGTGGTCCACTTACGGTCATGTAAGGGAGCCGGGAGGTCCGTGCAATTAAAAACCTTCTATGGGCTGAGTTTAGACTGAGCTAGGCTAGGCTTGGGCCTGACCCAGACCCTTAAGACCTGGCCCGAGCCCAAGATGACCTGGCACATGTATAGCATAGCAGGCCGAAACTATGACCTGAAAATTGTGGTTGGGCCAGGCTCAACCTGACCCAAAATTGGATAAAATTCCTATTTTCCCCTGATTTTTTAATCTATCCATTTATCAAGTGAGCCATGATGTGGAAAAAATAATTATTTTAGAGGAATAAAACCATTGGTCCACATTCAAGATAGATGGTTGTCTAAGGATTAGAATGAATATTTCTATGATAGAACATATGTATATGAACTTAGATTGGGTGTGTCAGGCAGGGCTAAAATGACTTGAGCCTAAGCCCAACCCAAAAATTGATCGGGCCATGCATTCAAGGCCCATCCTGATAGTGGGCCAAGTTAGTAGGTCCAAGCCGGGTCCAAAGCTAAGTCAGGCTTGTGTGTTGGGGGGGGCTACCTGGCCCATTGCCACCCATGTGTAGTGCCGACCGTGATGTGTTTGTCATTGCATCTACAATGCTCATCATTTGTGCCAATCATGTTAGGAAGTTAGCCCAAAACATGCCCATCCAAAACTCAAGTGGGCTACACCACAGGGAACAGTGAACCCTCTGGGGCCCACCGTGATGTTTACGTGCCATCAAACCTCATGAGATGATCCCTACAAGATGAAAGGAAAAAGCAGATGGCCGTTGATCCACAACTTATATGGCCCTAAGAAGGTTTCCCTAGTGGCCATGGTTCTGAATGACGGTATCGGCCCCGTGCAAAAATGATACGATATAGCATCGCGTATCGGAATCGGGGCTATATCAGTCCATATCGGCTCATATCGGTCAAAAGTTTTTTTTGAAGCAAAACAATATGAGAACATATCAGAAAAATAGGAAAAAAATGAGATATTCACAAATCTATCATTATTTGTGTTTGACCATGAATATAATGGTGTATCGGACCATTCTTTATGAGAAATGTTGTTTGCCGATTTGACTTGTTGAAGATCAACTACATGGGCCCTAATTGAACACAAATCAAACATGATTTGGTGAGCAATGATCCATTACATTGGAAAGACAATAAAAGAAGATGAAATATAACAAAGAATGTGAAGGTTTTCCATTCTTTCCAATTTTTCCCATAATGGTCCACTTGGCTTCGATTTATCGAATCCCATTCAAATCACTTGTTTTGATCCCAATATAGGTCTAAATCTAGCCTAAAATGAGTTTTTAATATTCTTCCATGGCTTAAATGAAAAGAAGAAGAGGAGACTAGAGTGAATATTTGAAAAAAAAAAAAAAAAAAAAATCAAATTTTAGGTTTTGTAGGCATATCGGCCCTGTATCGGCACCGATACGGGCCAACCAATACCGATACAGCTTACAGCTGATACAGGCCCGTATCACGTATCATATCGAGCCGATACGATATTGATATTTGAATCTATGCTAGTGGCTGACCCCATCCCACCTTCACCTGTGGTATGGTCCACTTACGTTTTGGATCGGACCCATTTTTGGAATCAGGTTCTAAACTGAGCTGGCACAAATGATGAATGGAGCTGATGTCGAAAGTGTCATGATCACAATTTGGAGCCCAGACTGCAAACAGACCTGCTAAAGAAATCACAATCTGATTGTTCCACTCCATTAGTCTAACAGTTGCAGTTCAGTTCACTGGTGCATCCAGACACATAGTTAATTTAAGTCCTAATTGTTAGGATTGTAGAATTGAATAGGCTTTGGAAGTTTACATGGGTTGTGCCTATTGGGACTGTATTATCGTGCTCTACATAGTTGTGCTTCACATATTGCTATCATACTCAAGGGTGCGTTTGGTTGCACCAATATCAAGAATTTTTTATATTCATGATTAAGAAGCCTAATTTGGTAAATTATGAAATTCCATCATGGTTACTACCACCAAATGCATCCTAGGCTATCTAGCTCAATCTATCTCTTGTGCTGTTTTCTCTCTTTAGGATCCTATCTTAAATGGGAATGTCAACAACGGCACAGATGTTTTAGCTTGTCCTATTTGCTATGACCAAACTAATCTGGAAAAGCAATCCTGTCGCAAGCGGGTAATTTTTAATTTTGTTTCTTTTTTCCTCCCTTTATTCTTGATCACCCTTTTTGAGAAAGATGGTTGTTTTCCTACATTTTTATGCCGCTGTTTTAAGAGTTCTGCAACAATTATATGCTGTATTGGATGAAAATGAATGATTATGAAACCCAATTCCATGAAGAGGAAATGACCAGAATAATGATAGTAGTCCACAAATTTCATTCAAGTTCCTTTCAAGTTCTTCTTGAAATAAATGTGATTCAAGGCCTACTCCCTTTACCAATTTTTTTCTTCGATCGTATTCCAAAGCATATCCAAATGCAGTCTTAATTTATTTTGAGAGTTTGCATTTCTTCATTTCTAGAGCTGAGTTCTAATCATATTTTGGGTTTGGAGATTCAGTGACAGGGCATCCACATCTATGTTAATTTTCAATGCCGCACTTGCAAGAAAGAAGCTTAGGTCAATGATGAGGCATA